>DWEI01002641.1:0-13995 GCA_018245875.1 Mysoria ambigua | reverse complement strand
GGTGTGACATTTTCAAAGTGTGGATTTCTTGAAAATAATAACTTACGCTTGATGTGTTTTACATGTCATACGAAAGTTCTGTTCACGTCTCGTACTTGCTATTGAGTTTGTTGTTAGACAGGGTTAGTTGGGATTCGGTGCGTTCTGTCCACACTGTTAGGAACCTTGTCCTAATGATGTTGTAATATTTAAAATAAATACATACATACATACTATCAAGCTAGATCTCTTATTAGGTAGGCAGAGAGCACAAAATGTCAAATATCTCTATCAGGCCTTACAGACCTGCCACGCCTCCTCCACATCCATGACTCTTTTCATACATGCACATCGGTTTCGGGGACATCTGACTTTCCCGTTAGCCGGTATCTGGTCTATTTGATCACGATATACAGATACATCATATTGAAAATTAATGTTGACTATATATATTTAACGTAACGTAACGGATAGATATAAACCAATAACTGCAGCTATAAAAGATTTTTTTTATGTTTTTACATTAAAGACATTTCACTTTTATAGAACATGAACTAAACTATTTAATTATTAGTATTATTAATTAAATTCTATTATTATTAATCGTCTATTTAAAAAACGGTTATAAAAACGAACTTGTTATGGATTTAAGTGGAAATGTAAAATGAACAAAAAATATAATGAACTAACTGTTCGGTCGAAAACCACACATCAGGTTGGTCCGTTAAAAATAATTAAAAAGCTTGGAAAATGTAATTAAGATTAAATCATTCGTTCATTCGTACGAGATTCGTTAATTCTTATCGTGGTATTTACCCTTCTTATCATGTTATTGTAATCCGAAAACCGAATTGGCGTAAAATTTTATCGAAATTTTATTTTAATTGAAAATGCATAAAATCAAATTAAAAATCACAAAGGAAACCTGGTTTATAAGCGACATTTTAAATAATTATATTGTTTTACTATTACTTTTAGTTCAATTAACTTGGGCAGGGAATGCAATACGATTGTTTCTTGAGTAATTAACAATAAAGCAACATCGCCCCTATATTCCTCCGAAGGGATTGGCAGAGAATTGAACAGAGGGTAAGGAAACAAAATAATATACAACTGTAACAGTTAAAACTGGTGCACTTTCCAGATACAATGATCTACCTATCAGATATTTTCTAAAAATTTTATCTTTATTATTATAGTTGAGGTCTTTTACATTTTGTTCGAAATTATTTTGTTGTTTCATTCCTGATGATTATAATTCTATAGTTTTGTTTGATACTTTACAATAAGCGCATGGTGTATCGATTTTGGAACACTCATAAAACCTTGGCACTATACGATTATTATTTTTTATCATTATTATTGTGAATGTCACGTATTTAAGTAACACAACTCCTAAACCTACTCTTCCGCCGATCATCCCATCTATTCCATGATTTAACCTAACCCTATCTAAGCCTGATCACGCTATATTTAGCTCTATTAATCAAGATAATAAAGCTAATCTCTCCGCTACTTGTATCAGCTTTTACTACTTCGGTCTTCTGGAATCAATATTCTATTATTGTTGAATAGTGTTACTTTCCAATACAGAAGACCTCACTTAGAGACGGAAATGACCAGTAACAACAAGTAAATATCTTGTGTTATTTTGTTACAAGCTGGCAAGATTTCTAGACTTAATATAAACACCAATAGCATTACTTTCTGTGCCACGTTTTCTGGTGTCCATGGATCTCGTTTGCACTTTTATTTGATTAATGTAATGTATTATTTTACCATGCTATAAATAAATGTGATCGTGATCATTTTGTGTGCAGCTGTTAAAACATATAGATGTACTATTACACCTGAAATCCTCGAAGAGGTAGGCAGAGGAGTGGTAGTATGCTCCCTCACTCCACAAGTTATGTTTACGGCCCACTATTGATTAGGTGGTGAGTCTATTGCTATACTGAGCATAAATTCAGATTTCGCGCCACTACTAGAAAATCTAAATTTGAAAAATTGAATAGAGCCCGGCCTGGGTTTGAACCTAGGATTTACTGATCAACAGTCGCGATTGCACCATCACAACCAAGGAGGCGGTCAAATCAAAAAGTTTAAACAAATAAATTAAAGGAAATGCTTTTAAGATTCTCTATAAAAATAAACAACGTTGTTACTTGTCAAGAACCGACGGATCTACAAAAAGTCAACTTAGACCTTTTTGATTATTGATTCGAGCCAAAATACTAAAGCATCCCGTAGGCGTTTTGTGTTAGTTGGAATTATAATGATTGCGGTATCACCCGACGTCCGCGCTCAGGTGTTTCCGCGGCACAATCAGCAGTAAAATGAAACGGCTCTTCCCAGGAATATTTGCGCTTGCTGTTCTTTAATAAAGTGTTTCTTTGTATGAGATAAAATAAATGTAATATTCAAAGAAAATATTAACTATTGTACGGCTTTGAAGCTTTTTACGGAGGGCATGTCAATTCGCGCTGAGCCAGCGCGGTATATTGTATCCTTAACCGTTCTCATTCTGAGCAGTACATAACAGGACAATGTTAAAAGAGTTGTTAATGATGATAACAATGATAGCATGGAAAACATTATACTATTATAAACATATTTGCATTTAGACGTAATCTTTATGACGTCCTTATGCGAGAAACGGGCATTCTACCAATTACGCGTTGCCTGAAGCATGCTTGCCCATGCTGTTCCATTGCAAATTGGCGATACGGGGCAGTTTCTCCGCCAGCCGGGTTTTAAAAGGCCCTTAGGGGTTCATAACGCTTAATGATAATTACATAGCGATATCGACCGCGTCCGACTGCAGCCTACCGTCCGGCGCACGAGCACATTCGTGCAAGTCTCACGTCAGCGACCACCCAGTGAAGATCCAATCACGCTTTGCGTTGATTCACTTTACATATCTTTTTCGGTGAGCAGCGATATCTGCGCATTGGGTGCGTTCTGTGCAGATCTAAATACATAATCACTATCCTTATCAACATTATGGTGTCACTGTTGGAAACATGTTTTCTCGGAAGGTTAACGCCATAGCCTGTCACGGCGGTCCAATGCGGATTGTTGGATTACGCTTTGGAGAACATTATGAAGAATTCTAAGTGATGTTGGTTTCATCACGATGTTTACTTTCACCATTACTCTCTTATGACAATGAAAATATTTACGATGTATTCAACTTGCGTATATTTAGTCTACTAATTTAAAAATATGAATTGTTTCTTTATTGATTAATAAGTATAATTTATTGATTAATAATAAGTTTTATTGATTGATGGGTATTTTTTAATTCTAAAATCATTGTATTAGCGACCCCATTAATATTTTTCAGCAGCCTGAAAACATAATATTCACATTGATAAACAGAATCGAATTCTGTTACTTTGGTAGGATATTATTTGCACATAACAATGAGGGTAGGACTGAATCCTTTTAATTTGTGGTAGTACTGGCTATTTTATCAGAAGTTGTAGTTTACACTTGGAGGGCGATTCAGAGTGAACTTGTCCATTAGCGTCTAAAGGTGGCCGTACTTGGCACACCGGAGGTATTTGCTATCAGCAGCTTGACCAAAGGTATGGCCATTAGCTGGGCCTAAGAAATAAACAATGAGATGTATGCAGAACGTGTTTTCTTAGAATGGTAGGTACAATGTATCGGCGGCCACGCTCTTAGCTCGCTACGTGTGAGCTTGTTACAAATGCACGCAAACATACATTGGTGATGGTTTATTTACAAAAATGCCCGGTTTTAACTGAAATAACACGAAATGCGTTACGCCAAATGCTATGCTTGAATAATGACTATTTGACATTCTCACAATTTACTTCCAGTTTTTGTTATATTTCATCGCTTATTTGACATGAGGTCGTAAGTTAAAAGAATTGAAAAGTGTTACGTTTACAAATGTCCAGCGGAATTGTCGTGAAACATAAACAAAACAGTAATGTGAGAATACAATTACTGTGACTTTTTCACTTTTTTGTTATAATTTGTTATAGCACAAAATCCAAGTAGCTAAGAATCTGAACTATACTTAATTAGTAGAAATAAATAAAAATAAGGACGTGTGAAGGGTTTACGAAATGAATTAATAAGACCAAAACGCTGCTGTAGCTGTTGTCAGGGTGTATGAGAGAGCGAGCGTTGACGAGGGCGGGCGAACGGAATTTAAACAACGATTTCGTGTCGATTAACATTTGATCGACGTGCTCGCTGATCGTTGGTCGGATATGTTTTCTATCATCGTGTCGACACGCGCATACATCAAGCGAAGGTGTGTTTTATATTTAGAATTAGTGAGCTTTTTTAATATGTGCTAATAAATAACATTCCGACTGTACACCAATAGAATTTAGACTGTCTAAGCAAGTTAATCAAACAATCCAGAAGAAGAAGCACATCAGCACTTTAAAAAGTGCATTTGGTGTCCCCCGCGTACCCCGTAACGGGGACCTGGCGTGATGTTAGAGAAACAATAATAGTACCGCGGAAAGAGTTTATAACAACAACAAAAGATTTGGCAGAAATACGACCTTCGAGAACTAAATCCTAGCTACTAGATATGCCTTAACGAATAGTGGGGTCGAAAAAGTCGATTGTGTACTGTCAGCCTTATATGGCACGGTCACCGGCGACTCCTTACCGACGCGGGCCGCGCGCGCGCCGCCGATCGAGCGACATCGACGATATTGTATAATGCGCGAATAAATGCCTAGTTCATTGTAAATCCTTCGACCTTCCTCTAACGACTGTACAGCACGCGTCCATAAACGATCGAATTTCAAAGCCTTTGCCCTTATCGCACCACTTAATCTGACGTTAATTTAAATTCATACTTGCCTTTATCTCGAATGTATCCGTAGATAATTTTGAAACATTGTTGCACGACAGTATTGTTTGAATTAAATTAATTTATTATGATAAACACAGTCACGCTTAATTCCTTACGAGGTTGACTGGGAGTACCGATTCCCGAATATGTCGATCCTTACACCCTCTCTATACAAGCAGGCTGGGTCCGGAGACTTCAGCTAATATCTGACCGATTGGATCACTGTGGGTGACGCTTGCTGTCTCTCGGCTATACTTACATCATCTGCGGCTACTAACGATCGCATTATGTAACAATGACAATCGTATATCAGTAATAAAGTATTTTCCACATCACAATATATTTAACTACTACTTCTTTGAATAGAATTACAATATAAATGGATATATACTCGTACGTACATAATATAATTTTCAATAATGTAATTGAAAGCCAACTTCAGATAATTCCGGTTTCACAATTGAAGCGATAAATTCATATTAACTAACGAAATTACATAAAACATAAATGGTTTTCGGTGGACAAGTGTTACTATACTGGGAACGACTACCTCGCTGATAAAGCGGTTTGAGTCCGGTTTAATAGATTAAGTGAACAACCAAAAGAATACATGTATTAAATTTGTAACTGATAATAATTATGAATATAATCAATTTTTTTTTTATGTTTTTAATCTTTTTATGTTTTACGTGTTGTTTTGTACGTATGTTTTTGTGATAATTTAAATATAACATCTAATATTCTAACCTATGTTATATTGAATTCCTCTGCCTACCTCTTCGGGGATTACAGGCGTGAAGTTACGCGTGTGTGTTCCGCAATAAATATATTTCGTATATGTATTCTGTGTAACTTATACGTACAATTACGGTGAGAATTCTGGACGTCAATTGAGCAGACACAAGATGGCGGTCGCGCGGACGTTTATTTAAACGCGAGACATTCTCGACATGAGACTAATTGCCGCAAGAAGACCGCTTGGCGTCGCGGGCGCAGGTGTACGGTTGCATCAGGCCAGCATTCCGGCCACTCGCCCGCCGTTCTCATGACTACAGTATTATGAATGGTTATTGTAAATACTCTCATTATAAAGTCGCGTAAACTTCATTCTGGTTATAAACTATCAACAATTACTAAGTATGGTCGTTATGCCTGCTATCCAATTATCAGTACAGGATTTAAAATAAATTTCTATTTTTATAACTGGATTCAAGATCAGCTGAAACAATGGCATCCAAAAGAAAAAATATACCTACAAGTGGAAGTAGGCGGTAATTCCATGTTTTTTTTCAAAGTAGTACGAACTACAAACTGTGACAATATTCTTTTTATTCTTTAATTATATTTGAAAACATGAGCAGATAAACATAAGCTGAAGAATATGCTACGAATAATAGTAAATTATTATTATAATGTACCTACACGAGTAATTTAGGTATCAGTAGAGACATTACGTAAAGTAACGTCACGATGTAAAGATCTCATGTGGTTGTGAGCTTTTTATAAATTACGAGTGGTTAGCTATACGAATGTAGGCTCGTGCGGTATGACGAGGTAAGCAATTAAATGAACCTTGAATCAAAATATACGATGGTATCACGATATATTTTTTGCTACTTTAAGCTGACGCGGTTCTCATGACCCATATAGAAATTACGTTCGCTTCGCAGGTACGTAAGACAATGGGCATGATGTAATTTTACGGTCTGTGATCGATTTGTTTTGGTACACAATGAAAAATAGGTGGAAAGTTGAACGCGAGGGGAGGATTATGTGCAGATGTGAATTGCAATAAGCTGAAGGTGAACCCAGTTTTGGAAAACTGTATTAAGATTAAATCGTGAAGTACCTTAGGGATGAGGCATTTTATTAAGAAAGCATCATACTTAAGCAAATGTTACCAAATTTCTTAGCATTTCAACAAATGGTTAATTCGAAATCGTTTTTATTCTCACGCCTTGCGCCTTGAAATATTTTTTGTGCTAAATTATACCAATATTTCCAGCCTCGATTGGGAAATCGATCCGATTTTTCTGCATCGCAATCGTTTGCTAACCGATTCGTAAAAGGCAACTCTGAAACAAATCGATTGCTAATCTAAAAATTATAACTTTGTCATACTTTAATGCAGTATATTTCACAGCGGGCATTGCATTAGGTACGTACATTTTACGACTTTCTGTGCCCTAGATTCAATAACAGATATCTAATTCAAGACTGACTTGTTTATCTACGTTTATCGATTACTACTTTGATATTATTAGCCGTGTCTGTTAAATAGGAATAATTGAAGGCACTTAATGTATTAGAGCTGAGAGTGTTACGAAATTTCTTTCAATGTAAGAAGCCTATGTTCATCAGTTTACCTCCATACCTTGGCGAATAGGTAAAGATAATCATATATCTCTAAGCTTTCAGAACTCTCGAACTCTTTTTACGTTCACCTATCTCTTACACATGCGCCGTTTTAAAGACTAAAACGAAGTCGATCGAGCGTTGTATGTTAAACGTAAATGTAATTTAATAACGCCCTAGTTCATTTGTTGGCCTCTGTAACTAAACACACGGAGAGCGCAGCGGGCGGCGCGCGCAGCTCGCCACCCGACTTACCACCGAGCTGATGGGACCGGTTTGTGGCCTACGACTCGGCACCTCCGCGTGCCCGTTGCGTTGCCCACGTTTTAGAGTTCTCAGCCGCTTGCCTGGCTGCTATTAAACTTTCTGTTTAGAAAGTTTGCTATTAATTGTATGTAACTACCTGTGTGTATATTTTGTTGGTTGTGATTATTATAAAAAATAATTTGCTTGCCTCGTTGGTCGTGTTGGTTGCAAGTGCGATTGCTGGTCGCTCGATTCCTGGTTTCGATTCCCGGGTCGGACACTACAAAAATTTTGGAGACTACCGGCTACCCCAACAGCCTCTTTGGTCTCATGTATCTCACCTATATGGTCAAGCTAGGGAGTCTTAGTGTCCCTCGACACCTGTATCCATTATGTACTTTATTTATGCGTTTTATAAGCGCCCAGTACGTAATTGAATGCAAATTAGGTTTCAGGTTTACGATCTAATTTAAGCAATAACGTTTACGTACTGCTTATTGTGTAATAAATATATATTATAATAATGTAATACTTTATATTTCTTTGCCTAACTCTTCGGGGATTACAAGCGTGTTGGTACATTTTTTTACTTTAATTGCTATAAGTTCAGTAGCCCAGTCAAAAGTTAACGATCATTACGAGTTAATTAAATCTAATGATGTGACCGTCGAGACCAGATTCTTATCTGTAACATATCACCATTAGACCAACTGTGTCATAAAATGGCATGTTTTTCTTCGTGGCTACAGTAACACGCGTAACGCGTGCTAATCGTGCATACACCGCAGTTCACCGTGGCAGCTCGTACAGACCATTCTCGACCTTAGCACCGTATACGCAAGGGTTTCCTGACACGTCTCCGTGAACATTACACGGTACAGCTCTCTCAATATGTTGTGAATAACAAATCACGCCTGACCCATATCGTGTTTCCATCACAATACCACTATTTGCACACTCGATCATTTATTGAGTTTATACGACTATATAGACGCATGATATATATTGTATTTCAATATGAGCCAGCTCGCTGCTCGGTACGTACGTGGCAAATGATATTATGAGACTACTACACACGCTCAGATACTTTAAATTGTATGGATATTGTCGTTGAACTAAGAGCAAAGAAGGTATAAAGCAGTAAGGGTAAGTTAGTTAATTTATGGAAGCCGACAGAAACGACGTGACATATACTACAGAGTATCGTTTTACTTAACTAATAAAAGTTGCATCATCTCTTCTAGGAGAGGTAGTCGTTGTAGAAAAAATAATTATCAAATTAAATATCAAGAATTTCTGCCAATACGGAAATCCTTCAAGTTTTAAAATCAGAATTAATTTTATGCTGTAATAGTAAAATTAAATTTGTTATGCAATTATTGTTCATTCTGGAATTTTAACTAATTTATTTATAAAGTATATCACCACCAAAACACCACATAACTCGATTGACTACCTAAAGTCCCGCTTTTATACTGTGGTTATTGATGCAAAATAATTATAGGTAAATAAACCGGGTGTGAACGGTTTCTTCCTCTGTATTAGCGTGCTAATAGGGAAACACCAAAAGGTATATATGACTTTGTTTAATTTTCTGATTATATAACCCCACGGAGAAGTGGGACGAAAACGTACCGTATTACATGACGCCACAACAGCTTCAAGTTGACAATTTTATGTGGTAATTTGTTAAAATAGCAAACGCAGCGAGAGCGCCGAGTAACATTACAGTGCTAATTGGCATCGTGCGCGTGCGCATAAGATAATGAGCACGTAACGAACTCGAAACTTTGTGACTGTGATTCTTTACATGATGTTTTGGAATTTTGTTGGTAACGCCCCAAGTACGGTTAAAGACGCAAATAAATGTAATAATAATTTCCTTTGGTAACGTTCAGGCCTATATTTGCATCAGCTTGTATAAATACACTGCTAGACTTAGACCCATTCGGTGTCATTCATCGGTCCTCAGCTTTAGGTACCCCGTGGATTCCAGTAATTAACTGTAATGTAGTGGTGATCAGACCACCTGATATCGATTGTCAAATAGCTTGTTAGCACGTGCATTCCTTTGTAAGTAAGTCATAGTTATACTGTAATAAACATATATCTGATAAATCTATTTGTTTTGTTTTATTTTGTCGTCTAGGTGTCTGCGATAAATTTTTGATTTGCGATAAACAAAAACTGACTAGATGTCTAGAACATGACAAAGCAGTAACGTATTATGACAATGTACATATTTGGATCGTCATTGTTAAAACTTTGATATTTCAGTATGACATAAATATGAAGATTAAAATATCTAGCTGATGGTATAATCATTATTTATGTGACAGTTCTCCATATGCTTTGCATGGTAATTAGTTTGCTTTGTTCAGTTTACGAGTAGATTTATAAGACGATATGTCTAAATTCGAGATGCGCGTCACGTTGCAAAATACCTATCCTATTAGGTTTAATAAATTATTCGTAAGGAAAAAATTCTTTAGTAAGGTCGCGTGGAATATCCAAAGAATGCCGGTCTATATCTGTGTTTTACATGCAAATTACAATTTATTTTCTTTAATACATATGTACTATATATATGTACATTTGTATTAACTACTATTTGCCCCTGCAGTTATAATTTAACGTCTAACAATTCTTTCCTACAACGTCAGTAGGACAGCGATATACTTTGAACCTCCGATGCGGGATGCTGGATAAATATATGAACTTTCTGATCACTTTCGGCTATGTCACACTTGGCTGAAAATCGTTAGGAGTTTATATTTTTTTTACCACTAAACAAGGATTTTTCTTATTACATATCGATAACGGCCGCGATCAACTGTTTGATGTACCCTCCGAGGCCCGGAGATATGGAGTGATAATTTATTACTAATGGTCAACCATCCAAGAGTTTACCGCGTTCGGCGTTGCTTAACTCTACGGAATGCTTGCAACCTGCGATTGCGTCGCGCTTGCAAACGTTTCATTCCAAATAACAACAAGTAAAACTCGTTATTATGCTAATAAAATAATTACTGTTCAATTATCATGTAAAATGTAAGTAATGTACCTAAACAAAAGTCACTGAACGTTGAAGGCGGTGATCTAAAGGCTTATCCAACGATACTCGGTGGCGGACGTCTGGCAATCATCATTGACGTCTGCCGCTGACGTTTCTAATGCTAATGACACAAGAATATCACGTTTGATTTCCGGTGGTCTCGTGTTTTTTTTTCTCTCTCTCTTTAGACGGCTAAATGCCAGTGTTTTTGTCGTTACCCTTCACTTATTTTTTAATCCTCTCTGTCGCAAAAACTTCTATGAACTTTACATCTGTCTATTGTAGATTAGAAAGACAAAAAATGTACTAAGTATAAACTATATGAAGCACATAAAATAATGAAATTGTGAATTCCTTGGGTTACTTAATAATCCACGCTACAAAGATGCTTGCGTCCATTTTCATCCTAAATCCTTTACGAAGACGCGGTTACGTAAAACACCTAACTGATTGCCTAGCGGTTTAGATTTCAGTCTTACATTCTCGAGGGCTTAAGATCGTTTCTTGGCGTGCATCTCTAACTTTAAAGTTATATTCCGTTTAAAGATCCAAAATTCCTGGCTGTACTTGTCAAGGAAAACTGGCCGGTAAGAAAAACCAACCCACCATAGAGTTCAGTACCAGTGAACCAACTGAGCAGAATATGGTCTTAACCGGTCTCATAGATAAAGACTAGGGTCTAACGAGAGGAATGATAGAAAAATTAAAAAAACATATGATACAATATTAATTGTAGTTCAGATTGTATAAACTAGTTCGGTATGAGTATATTAATGTGGCGGCTGGATCGCGACTCTGGGGTAGGCAGTGATTAATCGGGGTGTTGTCTCCCGCCGCTCTTCGCCATTAAGCCGAGGCTTCCAGCTTTTAGGGGCCTTAATGTAGGATATAGTCGAGTAATGAGCTCGTGTGGTAAGTCACAACTTGAAGCTGCGCGTAATAGTCTCATTGTTTTAATGTTCCGAATTGACTCCATTTGGATAAGTATACGAGGCGTAATTACAAGTGGTTACATATTTGTACAGAGAACGTGTTGCGGGGGACATTTTAGGCGTTCTCCTGTTTTCAGCGATGTTAAAAATACTTAACTAAACGAACTCATTTACCAAAATAAGCTGTTTTATACATCATTTAATGTATCATCTTATAATTAATATAAATGTAAAATTATATATAAAACAGACATTTTTACGGTCAGAAACCAATGCTTGTGCGTCATACAAATACTTGTGTCGGATGGAAATCAAATCCAGATCCCTTGGCTCCTGAATCAGGATCATTCATTGATCACTGGGCTAACGATGATTCAATAAATCGTATTTTCTCGTAAACTTCCATATTACCACGAAGTTTCAAAACTTGTATGGCATCAGAATGAACATAAGAAATTGTACATTGAAAAAGATAAAATTCTTTGGCCAGTGCGAGATGTTTGTTTCATATCGATTGCCCTCGCCAAGTAGCTTGTTTGCTTCCACGTGTTCCAGTTTGAAGGGAATAATACGATGCTCTTCGACTCAGTTTTTCGTTTGAAAATATTTGCGATAGTCTCCCGGACCTGATTGAATTTATGGCATTTAATGCACTAAACTCAGGTCTATTGGACAGCATAATATTTGTTAACTGAATATAAAAAAAAACGCATCAGTATTCGACTTCAAAGTGCACAGCATGGAGAAAACTGTTGTCGGTTTCCGTGTTGTATGTGTAGGTTTCTCGAAAGGAAACAGTAAGTCGTTAATAAGATTATTAGTAAATTAGGACATGCTACATAGTATTACACTCCATTAGCAATAGCTCCTTTCTATCTAGAACAATATCCTTTCTATATACAATTTCGTACACACGTTATGTCTGGGTGTTCGTATAATATATGTTATAATACGTAGAAATGTATCATCACGCTTGTAATCTCCGAAGAGGTAGGCAGAGGCGTGTAGTACACTCTTACGTTTCACCAGTTATATTTAGTCACGCTATGGAATAGGTGGTGAGCCTATTATCATGCGTCGAGCACATATACAGAGTCCGATCCATTAGAGCCACTAGTAGAAAGTCTAAATTAGAAAAATTCAATACTCGGGATTTGAACCGAGGACGGCATATACGCCCGCAACCATCGCGACCAACGAGGCAACCTTTATATAATAACAGGTACATTTCACAATAGCATCCTCGCGAGAGTAACTTAGAGTTACATATGCGGGAAACTCAAGGTCCGTCCTTGGCTGTGTCAGTAATGGGATAGGTAATTATCAGGACTATGATTATTAAAAAACTTCTCCACGGGCGACAAGTGAGTAATTTTTTGGAGAAACGAAGACGGATAACGAGTCTTATTAACCCGGCAGAGCGGAGAACGCTCGCAGAATGGTAAACTCACCCGGCAATTACGCAACAGTAATTAAATAGGCCCGCGTAATTCGTAAGCGACAGTCGCGTAACAGTGAAGTGCGTAGTAGGCGTCATGAACACGTATAATAATGCTTATTACAATAAAATCCAATTCAGCGATTGGTTGACTCTATTTAATACCATATTTTTCTGTTTACACTTTATGATTTCATCTAAATCTAGGGACCAGTAAATGTAGAGTGAAGACAAGAAATTATTGTTTGGAGATAACAATGATTGTTGTACTGACAAAAATATAACTAATTAAAGTTATGGGATAAATATATTAATAGAATAAATGAATACACTTGTACGTAGGTGTGAAATTATAAACGAACATATATAATGTGGTTTTTAGGGAGATTTGTTAAGTTATTACCTATAACCATCAACCTAGACATAGGCCTACCCCGAAAAGCGTCATTGCACATTGTCCTGGGCTTGCCGCATCCAGCCTTTCGCAGACCGTGATCTCACCCGGTCGGTTAGTAGTACGTTTGCGGAGCCGCGGAGTCCACTCCAGGACTCATCTATCACTGGTCACCGGTCACCGGTCGTCTATTCTTCGGCAAATATGCCCAGTCCATCGCCACTTCAGCGAGCCTATCCTTTCTGCTGTATCGATCACTCCGGACCTCTGTTGGATAGTATCGTTTCTGTTCCTATACCCCGCCTTCTGTCATTGGGCAAATATATTTTGTAATTTGTGTCAATGACCTTAATACAGAACAGACTTTGTTTAAATATGTGGAAATATTTTGGCGGCAACCCCATACCTAATGTAAATAGGCGTGTGGTGACTAAACTAAAATTTTAATTACGTTCTGTTGTTACACCCTTCACATTTATAGTAACTTATAATTGTTTTTAATTAAACTACGCGTCTGACAATAAATATAAAAACTTGTTACATTAATGTTGATTAAATTTACATAATTGTTCATTATTACCCCTATCATAATAACATGTTTTTAACCAAAGGTTATAAATATAAAAATACATACGATATTGCACGTATATTGCTCGTATATTGCACGAATTATTCATTAATTAATAAAAATCTGATATACAAAAATGTTTCCTACACCAATCAAATGTTATACACCAAAAAAAAATC
>DWEI01002640.1:0-13995 GCA_018245875.1 Mysoria ambigua | reverse complement strand
TCAATTATATAATTATATAAATCAAATTATAATTGTTATAAATGTGAATATGAATATAAGTAAATATTAATTTGTATACAAGTTTCGCTTTTAGATTTTGGAAAACAGTTAATAAAATTGCTATTAAATCACCGAAGCGAAGAAAATGAATATTAAGTAGACGGCGATTTATTACCTCCTCGTTCAGAAAAAGTGTTCCTCGAGTTATTAGCCAACACGTGTTTAGGTGCAAAGTTGATTTTTAGGACAATGATGAACGGCGTGGTGTTTCACGATGTGCGGGTTTCCGCGCCCGGGAAGGTTATACTGCACGGTGAACATGCTGTGGTTTATGGCAAAACAGCCATCGCGGTGAGCCTCGGACTTCGGACGTCTATCGTAATAAAGGTAAGTGTTTTATTATAGGGTCATATCTTCACGGCAGGTCCTTTATGGGGTAAGCAGAAAGCCCCTAGTGCTAAATATCCTCTATCCTTAAAGACCTGCCGCGCTTTATATACATTCATTACTCTTTTCATACACGCACGCAGGTTTCGGAGATTTTTGACTTCCCCGTCAGCCAGTGTCTGGCCTATTTGATCAAGATAGGTGAGTTTTGGCCTCCCTCGGCACCTGCATCCGTCAACATCGCATTGTATGGAATCCAATGTTAAGTTAAGCATAAATCTTTAAGGCGAAGTCTACGTCCAAGAGTGAATCTGATGATTGATGATTAAAAATATCTTAAATATTGGATGGGTCATGAAAGATGTTAAATAATTATAATATTTCTTTATAATCGTTCCAGGAGAAGCAACATTCAGAGGAACCATTTATAAACTTGAATTTCCCTCTCGTTGATATCAATGAAGAGATAAAATTAAAACCAATCTCAGAAAAGTTGTTAGATCCACCATTTATCTCAGAAACAAATACCAAGTTTCGTTGGACAGAGCCAGACAAGTTAGATCATACGAAGCATTTGAGTAACATTGAAAGATTCCTTCAAGAAAACAGGCCTAATTTTGATGAGTTGGAAAACAACCAGAAGAACTCGCTACGCAGTTTCTTATACGCTTTTTCTGGAATATTCGGCGGGGCCAAGTTGCCGGTTTGTAGCATCGATGTGTACCTCGACTCCGAGTTGACGGTGGGCGCCGGGACGGGTAGTTCGGCTTCGTTCAACGTGACCTTGAGTGGAGCTTTAATACAGCTGGTCAAGTTGAAGAGCGGCTTGCAATCCAGCGAGTTCAGCGCGGACGACAAGAAGATTATTTCAGCCTGGGCGTATAACTGCGAGCGGATAATGCACGGAACGCCATCAGGTACGAGGAATTTGGGCTATCACCTCTCATGTATTACTGTTTTTTGTCCGATTTACCTTTAAAAATATTTTTTTGCCACTTTCGATGTGCGCGTGTGTCTCCAGTACCGTTTTGGGTGTACCGAATTCAATTTTTTTTCTTTACAAACAATATTCTTCTCAGGTATCGACAACGCGACGTGCACGTACGGTTCGCTCGTGTGGTTTCGCAAAGGCAGCGAGCCGCGGCTGCTGGAGCTGGAGTTGAACCTGCGCGTGTTGCTAGTGGACACGCGGGTCAGTCGCGAGACGAAGGCGCTGGCGGCGAAGGTGGCTGCTCTCAGGCAGTGGAACACCGCCGCCGTGGACAGCGTCATGGAAGCTTGCGAGCACGTCACCCACACCGCCACTGAGGTAGTTTGTAATCGAAGGCTTGTAATATATTTTTCTGATTGGATTGTCCAGTGGATAATAACACAAAGTGATACATAGACACACACCCTTTTATTTTTAAATATTTTGTTTGTGTTAAGTGTTGCCATGTTGTCTGTTTTAAAAATTATTATTGTTGACATGTAACAGAGTTCAGCTCATTTGTGAATACGTACGTAACTAATTATCCACGAATCCTTAATCTCATAATGTTTTGATATTATTGTTACAGATATTGGAGACTCTATCTAAGAATAAACAGAATATAGATTCAGAAGTACATTATAAACGTTTAGAAGTAAGTACAGTAATTTGATTCATGATTAAATCCTAGATTTTGAAACAAGACACTATTATGCTGAAAACCAAGGAGTACAATTAATGCGAGAGATACTTAGTTCGTCATAAAGTTAAATCATTTATTTTTATTTTTTTATTGTCTTTTTTCCATGTTTAAAAATGGCTGTACAAATCGACATTCTACTTCATTTTGTCAGAACGTCGATAGTCGATACCCAATCGAGATGCGGCCGTGGCTGAGAATACAATGGATCTGTACTTGCAGGAGTTGTGGGATATGAACCACTGCCTGCTGGCGGCGCTGGGCGTGTCGCACGCGGCGCTGGAGGCGGCGCGCGGCGCGGCGCGGGCGCGCGGGCTCGGCGCCAAGCTCACCGGCGCCGGCGGCGGCGGGTGCGTCCACGTCCACGCGCGCCTTTATTTATATTAGGACTGACAACTAAACATTGCACATAAAACAATTTTAATGATTAAATTATTGGCATCCACAGCTGTCTAAAAGTGAAAATTCGTGAATAAGAATAGAATACAAAAGGGATACATTATATTTTGCGTATTAATTAGTAAGCTCAATATTGAGTGCAAAAAATTGCGTATTAATTAGATGCGCAAGTCATAATAATACCTAAATAGCTACCTTGTGTGTTTAGATTAAAACACGTTGCTATCCTGTTTCAGGTGCGCGATAGTTCTGATCCCGCCGACGGTCGTGGAGGAGAGCGTGGAGGAGCTGACCCAGCAGCTGGCGGCGATGGGCTTCGGCGTGAGGGACGCGCGCGCGGGCGGCGCGGGCGTGCGCCTGCACGCGTGACCCGCGCCGCCGGCTAAGCGCGCGCGGCTTAGCTGAAGTCCACCGTGGACGATCTATACGATCTGCATGTCATTTGATAATGATGAAGTCGTGAACGATTTTTTTTACAGTATTTTATTACACGGTGAAGGGGAATAACAATCGAAATACATTTCTTTACGAGTTAACATAAATACATGTTAGTATAAGTGAAGGTGGTATCTAAAATGCTGCTGCCACTAGTGTTAAATATATATGTAAGATAGGTACCCTTCAGAAGATACGTTAAATACGACATTCCGAATTATAAATTATATATTAAGTTTTTCGTCTTAGTGCGTTTTACCAAAATAGACGTTAATGATCGCTAACATTATTAATAGCTAAGGCTAAAAAACAATATAGTAGGTATAAATAAGTAAGTCTTTATAAATAAATAAATACTAATCAAGAAATGTTAAGAGAATATAAGAAATATAAGAAAATAAGAAATATAAGAAAATTATATCAGACTTATAAGAAAAATAGTATCAGAAGACATTATAATTCCTCATAATGTCTATTTACGATTTTTTTCGTATATTATGAAAATTATGATAAGACGAATTGTAGAAATATAAATGTTAATGTGTTAAATGTTATATTGTATTTAGACCGGCACTTGTTCAGAATAGCGGCTGCGTTGTCGCTACAATGCAGGGTAAGGCTAAAAGATTTCAATACAAATATTGACAATATATTACGACTGAATTATAACAATATTACATTTATGATATAAGAAAATTTGTATTTGAATTTGTAGTGCTATATACTTTCACATGATCTTAAAAATAATGCAAAGTACATTAAATATTGCACAGTACAGTCACTATTAATTATTACTGTAATAATTAATAGTGACTGCCTCGTTGGGTTGCAAGTGCGACTATAAAATTTTCTATTTGAGATTTTCTAGTATTGAATCGAAGGCTGGATATGTGCCCGATGCATGACAATAGGCTCACCACCTACTCTATAATGGGATGTAAAACGTAAGTGGTAAAACGTGAGTGTTCTGTTGTCCTCTGCCTACCTCATCGGGGATTACAGGCGTGAAGTTACGTTCGTTTATTAATTTAATAGTGTAAATGTATTTGACATGTTACATAATCTCTAGACCTCATAGTATATAAACAAATAAGTACATATGATTACATGTCTTCCAATTTTAAAACTAAATAAATGCTTTAATTGTATAACGCTGAATAAAAATTTGAAAAAGCTGTTGTATTACATTGGTAAGTAGTCATATTTTTTAAAATAAATGATTGTATTTAATTCTATTTATGAGTTTTATTTCTGAAAATTAACGAATTTGACATCAATTAATTGTGACATTAGAAGCAATTAATATCTCAAGTCAAATATAATCTAAAAATAGAAAAAAAAAATTACCATATTTCACTCTGTATATATCATCCATAAACGAAAGCTGGCCTTTCTAATGTGTGATCAGTCATCTATAATTATTAACTGCAAAGAAATTCCAAGTTCTTCAAAATACGAATAAAGAGAAAAATAATTATAAAATTACTGAAGATAATCGATCCCCGGTGAAATGTATACTCGAGATATGGCCTGATTTATACTTAAATAGGTCTGTTTACTGATCTTGCTTAAAACTTATCTGTTTGCTGAAGTACCGATAACTATTATAGTACCTATGTATTATAAAGAAAATGTGATTGTGATCACTGCAGATCTATTGTCTCAACACCAAGTCACACATACATATTCTTTCACCTAGTCCCGGAAGACCATTACCTGCTTAAGAACGAAAGTTTATTATGATATTAAGGCATTTTCTGATTGTCAACTTCTCTGGCCACAATTTCTGGAAAGAACCATCGAGTTGCTGTAATTATTTTTTTTTTATTTATTTATGATCAGATTAAACAATTTTTTCATTTTGATGTTTAAATGTTTCCGCATTTAATATAAATAAATAAGAAATCTTAGACTAACTCATGTTGTTAGAGATGAGAGGAATTTGTTACCGTTTAGATTGGTGGAAGCGCGGGAAAAAAAGAACCATCTGTTTTTAAAGTCATTCTACTAAAATGAACTTTAATATTTCTGTTTTTTTTTCAGCATGGTTAAATTCATTGTGGGTATTGATTTACTTGCATACAACTCCAAAAAGGTCTTACCGTAATTGCTTAGTCTTATTGTAAATGTTTTTTTTTTTGTAATCAATAATCAAAGTAATAAATTAAGTAGACTGCCTCAGTGCAATAGATTGCACGAATGCTGTATCCTGGTTTCGAACCAAGAGTCGGAAGCCGTTAAATTTTTCTAATTGGAATTTACCGTTATGTAGTTTGGAGTCTGGATTTGTGCTTGGTGTATGGAAATAGGTTTACAACCTATTGTGATGGACCGTATATACATATAACGTAACTGGTGAAACGTGGGAGCGTACTGCACTCTTCGGGCGATACAGGAGTAATGTTACATTTAATTAATTAATTGAAAAGATTCAAAGTTCTGTATGGCAAAGGCTCGCGGCGTTCAGTGAAATATGCATATTTTTGTATTTGTGTTCAAGAGATATTTTTCAATGTTTCTCAGAAGGGGTGAGGCAAATAACAAAGACATTGTACCTAAAAGTGCATTTATTCATAAATATCAACACAATGAATTTTATTGCAGATTAACAATGTGAATGGTAAGCATAATTTAAATTTATACATTAAATCACTGAAACAATAACAATATACAAATTAATACTGTTTTAAATAGAAATGGAATAATGTTATTAACAATAAAATAATACTAATTGATTCCTATAAAGTACTTTCGAGACGATCATGCGTTGTTTCTAGTAGATGAGGTAATTACATAATACCATTTCTGGGGTTAGTCGCTCTGTTAAGTTATTATTAAAATGATTATCGTCTACGCTGGAAATGATTGTTATGAGGAAACTCCAGCGAAAATTTTAACTCGCTAATTATGACAATGATGGCATTAAAATATTTTTAATAACCACGCTTGCTTCAATACAATAGCTCCTTTTTAGAACGAAAGTAATGTCATTAGCAATTAAACGTTTCGAAAGTACTTATTATTACGACAATATAAAAAAACACTGCGAGAATACGGCTGTCATATATCTATCAGTCACAGATTGCGAATTATTATCTATTCTATTCATTTTTTCGCATAGGTTTTGTGACTTCACGAGTGACACTCAAAAGAGTATAAGGCAACAGAAAAAAGTCTATTGTTTTCAATTTAATCTATTGGAAATAGTTTCTACCTTACCTCTACTGATAACGAGTTCAAAGCACCATTCATCTATCTAAGGTAGCCTAAAGTACTTTCATTTTCAACTTATGTATGACTTTAAGGGTTTGAGAAAGCAACAACATTTTACCAAGGCCATTTGTATAGAATTCTAACGCAACGATTTATTTCTTGTTACTGAGCAAAAAATAAAGTTTTATTTTTGTATTTCTATTTCAACGATGATTATCATATGACTAACCATAAGATATTTCTGTAATTTTAAATAAAGCCTAGTAATAGTCATGGAATGTGATCAGTGGTGATTTACATATTGTTACTTTTAACGTGATCATTTAATCTTATTTCATTCTACGCTTGAAAATGAATCTCTTCCGAGCTAACGGCTTAGCTTTAACTTTAGAACTTTGTGACACTTGTCATAAAAACTTTTACTGATTTGGCTAATAGATTATTCATATTTATGTAAAATTTCAGTCGTGTTTACATGGATGTTCAATCTCGATTGCTGTGTTTGAAAAAATAAGTTGCCTGCATAAGCCCTCATATTTCAAATATTCGTTAATGCACCAGCACTACAATTTTTTGTGCTGGTTTATTTATTAATTCATTTCATTCGCCAATATTAGGACACCACAATTTACTAATTAATCACGTGTTAGATGATTTTTTTGTTGTTGTGTTATTGTGTTTCTTACTTAATTTCCATTTTTTAAATATAACATAAAAAACATATTATTGTAAAAATCCTATGCACTAATAACAATTACGTTCATTGCTAAAATATCTACTCAACGTAATTATATTTAGTCTATGGAAGAATCTGGTGTTGCCAGAGTTATGAAGTAATATTTATTATTTTGATCATACACAGGTAATGATGGAAGTACACATTAATGCGGGGCAGGACTTGGCTGGAGGTGGGACAAAAATCAACGAATCAAATGTGTAGTACTAATTATTTTTTGATCTTGCTCTTTGTAAAATAAAATTACAAACCGGCCCAAAGGTCTCTGCTTTTATAACTATTTCCTCTGGTATATTCAAAAAGTAACCTTATACATCCAGAGCATAACAATATAAATTCATATACTTTAAGTGTTTATGTCACATGCTACTAGAACATATTATATTAAAATAACATTAAAGTTAATTTGACTGTATTTGACATTCAGTATAAAAATCGCCAGGATATTTTAAATCGCTGGCCCCACACATTTGTGTTGTTAGCATTATTACAATTACTAAATACATATTCTGCATTTTTAATTAAAATACCCTACTTTTTTATAATCCTTGTTCATTATCATAACACAATTTTAGTACAATACAATGTGACCTACAATTATCTGCAAAATAATCTATAAGTAACTTTAAAAAATATAATTTTATAACAAAACAGAGTGGAGATATCTCAACATAAAGAGGGTTTTCTAAAGCGTCAACTAAAAATTTGTATATTTAGCAACAGTATAATGCCTTCTCAATAATATAATATCCAATACAACATTCGAGCATAATTTAATACTAAATTCAATTATAAAATAATTGCAAAAAAACTTACTAAGCAATAATCGTGGTGTGATGAATATTTTTTTTGGCAATAAATTATTTTCAAACGGTAATATAAATAATTTGTATGACATAATTTACATGTTTACACACTATAATTTCTCTATCACGTAACCCACATACATTCACAGTAAGTTTCAGTAAATTGAAATTTTCAATATTTGACAAAGTACATTATACTGTCTGTAATTAATAAATATTACAGAGACCTGTTATATTCCCTTAAATCTATAAAGGCAATTGCTTATCTATTTATTGTTCTAAAGTCTCTAAATAATTATAAAATGTAACATTCAACCACTTTGTCCTTAACTAGCTATAATTTCAATCGCAAGCTGCACAGTGAAAAGCTACTTTTACCTACAATACATATGTATGAAATTGAACTAGTTTACTGAACCAATGTTAAATCTGAATGTTAACTGCCATTAATTTATTGCAATTTAGGTATATGCTGCTGGCAACTATTTGCAATAATGTTGCTTTAATATACAATATCAAATAAATTCCCTTAAATGTTGTTTTCATTCTGTTAAAAAATGTTTACAATTGCTTCTTTTATATTTCATTTTTTAACATTATTACAAGTTATATCTGATGGAAGACTCACGTGTGCCGGCTTGTAGATTGAAAGAACTATGACTGAATAGAACATCAGTTATAAAATGTTTTTTAAGCCAGTGCTATAAGTTGTGGAGGGAGAAATGTAGCTCCAATAATTTCGGGCGTCAATTTCTTTTTTCTTTAAGAACAAGATTAAAACAAGTAAATTCGACTATTTACTTTGGTATGTGATACAACCAAACTTCAAATATTAATGGGTCGTTAAACATCTACTTATAATAGAAATTATAACATAAATAAATTAGCTATTCAATACTTTTTATTGGTCATACTTTGTATTCACGATCTGTTATCACAGATGTTGTATACTCAATTATCTTCAGCGATATTATAATTAACAGTAATAATAGCCTATAATTGAATCATTATAAATATCAATATATTAGTTGCCTCATTAATTTTATAACATAGCATCGTTTTTATAAATCATAAATAGCATAAGGAGAAGGAGTCATAAGATTTAACTCGATAACATGTAAGTAAAAAATGACAAAATGAATAATTTTGAAGTGCTATCAACTGGTGACACTTAATATTAATATCTGAAAAAGATAGAAATCAAATACTGTCACATAAAATTAAATACCACTCAATATAACATTGGGCTCAACTTGAACAAAACATTCTACATTTTGTGTAATTTTAAATCAATGTTACAATCTGGTTTGGACTTGTAACATGTGAAGTCCATCAAATTATTATTACATAATTCATGAGTATGTTATATAGTTGCACTAACAAGAATGAGAGTATTTTTTTAAATTCCCAGACTATAATATTTTCACACACTGGCAATATCACACTGTTAACAAGTCCAACTTTTTTTGGCCAATACAGGTACACCAAATGAATACCCAACTTTATTGTAGATTTTTCAATGCATCCCAAATGATGAGGGTTCTCTCGCGAATTGCCAGTAGAATTATGTTCTACAATTGGTATGTTGGACGGGCCTGGTGGTTGGTCTCGGGCTCGGGCTGGATAAGGGGTGGAGTCAGCGGGTCTTCGCTAGATGTCACTGTTGTTGATGGTTGTAAGTCTATGAAATATAGATTAAAAATGAACCATAACATATCCCATATTTAAATTTGGTGTATATTAAACTGTGCTTAAGTGCATATTAAACAGTAGTTTACATTAAAATTTGAGAGTAACTTTCAACATAATGTTATTTGGAAATGGAAAATATCTGATCAGTTTATAAAAATGAACTTATAAATACCTTCATTTTCGTCTTCTTCAGTTAGCCACTTCTGTATGTCCGTTTGGTACATTCTCCTCTGCAGGACTTCCTTTGTCCTAGGTCTTGACCCAATGAATGTTACTTCAATCTGAAAAACCATAGTTTTATTTACTACCTATACATATATATGAAATGAATACCTGGAAAGACTGTCTTATTGGTAGCAAGGGTGATTGCCGATTGGTAGGTCCTGAGTCCAAATACAAGATCTGGCACTATAATTTTCTTTTAATTCAAATTTTCTAGTAGTGGCTTGGAATCTGGATGTGTGCCCGGTGTATGGCATTGGACTCAACACCTTTTCCATAGAGAGACATAAAAATAATTGGTAATATGTGAGTATTCTACACTTCTCAGCCTACCTCCTCTGAGATAACAGGTGTGGTTTTACTAGTATATGGAAGGAAATTTTTGGCACATCTAATTAAATCGTTAATGAAATGATTATATTCAAAAAGAAAATTTAAGGTTATTTATGTTACAATTTCACTCCTCAATTTTTTATGCACGTGGCTATTTATTTAATTTTGTCCATCAACATTTCCAACACAGGAATTTCTGAGTATTTATATGAAAATCCTTTACATGATCCTTTATATTATATAAAATTGGTATTCCTGCAAGTGTAAATGGCACACTCAATTTAATCACAATTTAAATTTTGTTAATATATAATGTAAACTACTATATCAATATCAATATCAATCATCATCAGTATCAAGATAATAGAAATCAAAAGCAAGTGATGTACTCCCGGCGGTAGATGTGCGCGCAAGGCGTCGGCCAGCGCGCCCGCCGCGCCCAGCCGCTGCGCCTCCTCCCAGCTCGTGTGCACCTCCTCGTGCAGCAGCTTCTCCTCTGCGGAACACGTCATCACATTATGTTTTAACTGAACCAGTCAAACTAGCAGGGGCTCTCTAGAAAATCTCTCACAATTTCCAAAAAAGAACGATCCTGGGTTCAAATACCAGGTCGGATAATATTGGAATTATTTAACTGAAAATGTCTAATTAAATTTGTAGTGGATTGGAAATAGTCTCGCAACCCAATCCACTGCCTGGTTGATCGTGTTGGTTGCAAGTGCGACAGCCGATCTGGAGTCCGCGGGTTCGATTTCCGGATCGAATAATATAACATTTAGATTTTATAGTAGTTATTCGGAGTCCGGATATATGCCTGGTGTATAGTAATAGGCTCACCACCTCTTCCATAGTGGGATGTAAATGTAATTAGTGAAACGTGGGAGTGTTCTACATTTCTCTGCCTATCTATATTAACCTCTTCGGGGAATACAGGCCTGAAATTACCCAATCTACAGTGGAATGTCAGCGTAACAGGCGAAATGTATGAGACTATTACACACCTCTGCCTACATATTCGGGAACTAAAGGCGTGATATTACGTTTAAATAACTTACATTAATCATTACGAGTACTAATATTTATTTACCGTCTCTTTTCGTGGTGCTTCTTTTGTATTGTATCCTAAATCTAAATGCTTCCAGAACACTGGCTACCACTATCGTCAATACCACCATTGTGAATAGATAGAATACCTAAAACAAAAGGAAAAGAAACGAACGGTTAAACAATATTGGAAATTGGAAAAAGTTCGACGAAACTTCGCAGTTAAGTCAGGTCAAGCATTTTTGTATATTTTTTTAGGTTAAATACGGGTTTTACCATGAAGTAGATTCTGCTAAATTGGCCCGATACAGTTGCGTAGGCGTTCATAAGAATAAACCAGTTATTAACGACGGTTAACTCGAACAAAGTTACACCGCTCGTCAGAATGTTCTCGAAGTTGTTCAAATAATAATAGCCGAGCGCTGTGGAACTGTTCTCCGTGAATTTGTAGAAGTCCTCTACCGTTGTATTCCTGAAAATAAACAGTAGCGATATCTGTATTTACAATCACAAAGTAAACCATTGCAAACGGTAACATGCTCTCTTGTGGCAAGGACGACAGACAGACATTATTAATGCTTTTTTCCGGGCACAATATTATTAATAATAATACTTAAGAAAAGTAGTATTATATTGTGGTTTTATGACCATGTTGCCATCTAAAAAACTTACACTGCACATGAACTATGATAACTAAATGCCACTTCACAAAATCTATTCTCAGTTTCAATATTCCTATTTACATATATTAAAGTCCTTACACACAGCAATTTTTCAAGTTGTAACCCGCGAACAGCTCCATGCCGATGATGGCGAAGAAATAATACATGACGAGCATGACGCAGCCCGCCGACGACATCAGAGGCGACAGCAGCACCAGAGTACCGAACACGTCGCGGTAACGCTTCTTCAGCTTGTACAGCCGCATCAATCTAAAGAGAATATGATATGTGTGTAATTTATTATAATAACATTTAATACGGTTATTTCGAATAGTGTACTATGACCCTTATTATTTAAAATATAAAAATATCAAATATCTACAGATATTAAATCATTTTATTTGTTGATATTTTTTAGATATTAAACATTTATTATTTCTATTAACATCAACAGATATTGTAAAAATCGTATGTGTCAACTCACCTCAGAGGTCTGAACATGACGACGATGAACAGTTTAGGCGCTATACTGAGGAGGACGGCCCCCATCAGCGCCAGCAGGGTCACGCTCAGGTCGAACACGTTCCAGCCGCTCTCCAGGTACACGGCCAGGCCCGACGCCATCATTCTCAACGCCGCTTCCACTATGAATACTGAAACCGCAACTAAATATATATTAATACGAACATCTATTTGTAGTTTTAAAATTCTATAAATATGCGGTAAAAATATTTGTAGATAAAGACATAATAACAATCAACTCAAAGTGAATATTAGACAACATTACGTACAGGTATATTTGCTGTTATTACGAGGTAAATACTTAAACGGAATGATTACTTTAAAGTTTCAACGAAACCAAAAGTTTCAAATGCGAACGGTATAATATATAAATGGATACGAACGCGAGAGGAAGAGCCAGGTGTCCCAGGAGGCGCACAGCAGGCGCGCGCTGTCCTGCAGGTCGCCCGCCGCCTCGCACACGCGCACCACCATCGACACGCCGTTGCCGACGATCAGCGCGTCTGGGAAGCGAAATAACATTAGAGTCGGACATTCTCACACGAATACACGGCAATTAGAATAGCAATACACACAAAATCAGACAGGCGCGGAGGGGGGGGGGGGGGGGGGGGGAAGGGGAAAGGTTTGGTTAGATTTTTTAGTTCAATGACAGTAGATAGAATAGAGCGACACTAACACACGATGTACTCGAAGTAGGGCCAGCGCACGGCGGCGGCGGCGGCGCGCGCGGCCGGCTCCAGCGGCGACGCGGCGTACCAGGGCGCGCGCGCGGCCTGCGCGGCCCAGCGCAGCGCGAACACCTCGTACACGCCGGCGAACTCGGCGCGCGACAGCCCGCCCGACGCGCTCTGGTTCAGCTGCTTGAACATCAGGTACACGTCCAGCCCGCCTGCGCCGCGAACACCACCACGCACTTATTGATTGTCTCTTTATACGTTGTCACATCACACCACATGCATATCGTACGGTTAACGGTTTACAGTTTATATCGATCGTAACACGATGTCACAAGTATTGAGTTTCTGTTTGTATGTGTAATAAATTTGTGTTTAAATATCCATATTATAAGATTTTTAATGTGATCAACCTTAATTGTCACCCAGTATAAATCAGTATTTCATTTATTCGTTTGTTTTATCTACCAAGTGAATCGATGAAGGGTAAAAAAATGTGTATAACGAATGTAATATACAAACACGTACTATAATGGGGCGCGTAATGGCGCAGCAGGCCGGCGAAGTGGCGCAGGCGCACGGCGCGCGGGGCCCTGCGCGACACCAGCAGGCGGAAGGCGCGGCGCGCCGCCCCGCGCCGGTGCAGCAGCAGCGCGCGGCACTTCTCGCGCTCGATGCGCGTGAACGTCTCGTACACCACCGCCAACATCTGATGTATGAGCCAAATTGATTGCCGGTCGAGACGCCCTGAGTTCAGATTCCATCTCGGGCGCTATTGGATCTCTCGTTAATCGGATTTTCTACTAGTGACTCGGGGTCTGGGCACGCGCCCGATGTATAACAACGTTTTCCATATATTTCATAATGGAACGGAAACATAGTTGTCACAACGTGGGAGCGTACCGTCTTCTTCTGTCTACTTCTCGGAGATTACAAGGGTAATGCTACATTGAACATCAGACCGATTATTTTAAACTAATAATTTTATTAGAGTTCTTTGTTTTAAATTGATTGATCTCGCTAACCCAAAAATGCTCATGATATATAAACTTAGCAATTTATTCGTCACAAAGATAGATAAGATCATATTGAAACATTCACTCACCAAGTTCATGAGCACGTACAGCACTGTGATGATGTACAGTATGAAGAAGACCGCGTACCATTTGGACTTTGCATAGGAAGGCATCATCACGT
>DWEI01002639.1:0-13997 GCA_018245875.1 Mysoria ambigua | reverse complement strand
AACCGGTGAATCGTGGGAATGTTCTGCATTCCTCTGCCTACCTCTTCGGGGATTACAGGCGTGAAGTTACGTTTGAAACGTCTTTCAACTAAGCACGTCAGCAGTTTAATTGTTAACGATGTTTGAAATTATATATTTAAGAACATCGTTATTTCTGCCATCAAATATTTCCAGTAATTTAAATCAGTCTTTAATGAGCTTTGAAAATTTAGACTACTCAAGGTTCAAAAGGGTTGCTTTGTTATTTGGATCAGTTGTTGTAACCCTGTTTATGTATTTCGTTTCGGTTTTGAGTTCTCTGTAAAGTGTTGTAGCGTAGACTTGAAATGAAGAAAGACAAAAAATATCTTTTGGTAAGCTAAGACTTTTGTCTGCCAAATACAATCATCTTGGGACTTGGGACATCTCCACACACGGCCACCTGATCCTAAAGTAAGCATCAAGAGAGCTTGTGGTATGGTAACCAGGCGGCTGACCAGACACAGAACAAATACTTGTCCTCATCACACAAACATTTATTCTGAGTGAAGATCGAATCCACGACCCTCATCGCAACAGTCCGTTTCTCTAATCACTGAACCACCGGTCATGTCTTTGTTTCGGCTCAAGCATTGTCGACATTTGTATCTTTTTATATAAAAGGCATTTTATTAACTGATAACCATTATTTAACAGTCCCAAATCTGAAAGCTACTTCTTTCAGATTTCGGAGATTTGGTAGTATTCAACAGTGGTTGAGGGTTATGGTCACAGTTCACAGCTTCTCGCACCGTCTGCGTAGATGCTCATAGAACTCTCTATAATGCAATCTGCCTGCGGTACATTCGTACTAAATCAACGTAAACATATCCAGTTTGCGGAAATTGGAATACGAATATGACAACAAAGGAGGGTTTCGTCGTTACATTACTGGAGATATTTCCAAGTATTTTAGGTAAAATATAGTAAATGACCTGTCAAGCTGGCGAACGAATCCTGCTCGACCCTTCGCGCGTTGATCGCTAGGACATAATTGCAGGAATATTTCCGACCTTCATATAGAACGGTTTCTCTTATATCACTGAAGACTAAACTAAAAGAAACCATTCGGATATACGATTATCACAACCATTTAATTTCATAACAAAAACGGGAGTATTGTTACCGACCGTAGTAAAAAGTCATTAATGATGTCCAATGAAATGCTTACAGACAAAAAAATTATGGTGTTTTGACAGAAGAATAACTGTGACAGGTTATCCTATTGGTTTCCATAGCGACACATAACAAGTGCAAGTTTATTTATTTATTCTTTTGTAACACCTTATACTAAGGGATACAAGGGTGTACTTAATGCCTAATGGCATTCTCTTCCAGTCAACCCTGGGTGATGAAGAGAAGATGAGGTAGGTACATACCAAAATATGTATATCAAACAAAATACATACAATAGTAGATAAATAATATACAATACATACATACACATAGTACATACACATATAAATATATGCATATAATACATACAAAGTGAGGTCAGACAATCATTAACGTAATAGAAATATCTAAAGGTGACGTGATTATACGATTTTATAATTATCTTCTACTCTGTCAAAATATTGTAATTAACGAAGACCTAATTATATAATAACACAGACAAATTTAGCAGCAGAGCGTGTATTTTTTATTCTTATATGGTTTGTACAATTTTTATACGGCTAGATACATGAAAATTTTATATTAATCTAACTGTAACAATGTTTCATAATAATTATTAATAGATAACAATCGTAAACAGTAACCATGCTGTACGGAGTACAGAAATATAGAAGACAGTGTAACAAGAAATTTATGTTATCCAATCACATCGTGTGTTAATTAGCGCTGAACACAAATCGTGAGATTAAAACAAACTGAATTTTGGTCTGTTTAGTTTGTTAATTGTTTACCGTCTCTCAACGATTTAATTAATCAATTTATTTAAAGCAAGAAATTGTTTAATCAAAGTTCAGCAGGAACATGCTCGATTTGCTGTCGATTTCAATATATCCATATCTCCCTTACAAACTTAGCCAATCTGGCAGATATTCCACGCTGCAGGTTAGATTGGACTCAACTTGGAAAGACTAGTTACCATTTGGCGCCATATCAAAGTTTATGTGTTTCTTTATAAGGCATTGATTCAGCTCAAGTTCAATTTCCTGATGTGACACATAATAAATATGTAATAATAATAGTAAATTGATTAAAGATTAGTGTTCATTATATTTGCTCACTTGTTGTGTATTCAAAACGATCTTTGATTATTGTAAGTGAAAAAAATATATGAGGTTCACGATAAATCGCAAATAACCTAGCGAAAAAAAAATTAATTGAAATCGTGCCAAATTAGTGTAATTATACTGATTATAAATTCACATGCCTATGTTTTAAGGATTATTTTTACAACACGTTGACAGTGATAGAAACAATAAAAATTCGTTTTGAAGTCTATTTTAAAAATAAAAATCTTATTATAGGATAAATGGAGCGAAAATATATCCATACTTAACTATTCCGCCAAAGTTGGTACTTTCACTGCAGTATTAAACGACGTTCTGCTATTTGATGAGTTTTTAATTACCTCGCAAGACTGATCTATCAACGATCACAAATAGGACTCCAAACATTTATTAGAATGTTATTCTTACCTGCCTCGAAATGGACAAGAACTTTTATAAGCACATTTGTACTGTACTTAAAATGTAATATCATGCTTGTAATCCTTGAAAAGGTAGGTAGGGGAGTGAATAAAATTCCCCTGTTTACCCAGTTAAGTTTTAGTCCCACTATGGAATATACGGTGTGCCTATAGCCATATACCGAGCCCATACCCAGACTCCGAGCGACTATTAGAAAAATCCAGTAGTCCCAAACAAAGACTGTACTATGTATAAAAAAATATATACACTCCATACTATGTACGAGTAATTACTCTGTGTCAAACGTGTATTTATCGATTGAGTCATCATTTCACGAATTTTAATATAATTCTTAGTGATGTCTATTATAACTTGTGAGTTATCGACATGTTATTGAGTTGGAGTTAAATATCGTCATCAATCAGTTTATTTTCCCACTATTTGATGAGAATCTCCTCTGAGTTAGGATTGTATACAATGCTTATTGTAGTTTTTAACAAGAGCATTGAATTTTCAAAAATAAAATAAACAATAAGAGGCAATAAGAGGTAACACATGCTCAGAAACAATTAAATACATTTTAAATTAAATACTTCAGATATACTTTAGAAATATCAAGTACCCATGCATGCTTTGTGAATGAAGCCAGGACTTGTAGCGTGTCATCATCGCTATTATCATATCAGATTTTACTTTTTCACTTCTAGATATAGGTATAGATTCTAGGTAGGATTCTAGGTAGATAGGTATATATTCTAGGTATAGATGTGCCACTCCACTTGGTCCTTCGCAGTTCTCTTTTAGCTACTACCGCATGCCTAGGATTTGTAAGACGAATGCTAAAAATATCGTGAATCGTATTTAGAACAGATTTATAAATCTAAAAATTTTTTGTCTCTTTATTTGTATTGTCAATTCTACTATATTTCGCAATCTGTGGTTGCAAGTTGACACGTCACGTCAGCCTTCAGTAGTAATGACGACAGGAAAGAGCCAAGTTCGCGACAAGAACGATCAAGAACTTTGTTCAAATTCAAATTTCTAGCTATGACAAGGCGTGACGTGGAAAATGGCGAAAATAATATGAACGTTGAAATATTTAATTCAATGCAAAAGCTTTTTAAGTAGACGTTACTGTGTTTATTCCTAAGGTCATAAAATAAATGGATTTTTTTAAGGTATGTAAAGTTTTTTAGTACATTTGGTGCCATATTAATAATATCCTGTAAGTTTGTAGTTCTGTAATTAAATAAGTTCATGGTGATAAATGACGATTAGTATCAATATATTAAGAAAAGTAGAAATGGTAAATCAACAATTATTAAAGTTCTTAAAAAATAATGTCGTATGAATTGAATGTAGTCATTAAACAGAAATTACATTATTAAGGAACAGGTGAAAAAAGAAGAAAGACAGGTGCTGGCAAAAGGAAAATAAAAACAGTTTAAGTAGAAAAAGGCAAATAAGAAACAAGAACATATGCAACATGAAGATAAGATAAAAAATAGATGTATCTATTACAGTTATAGTCATTATGATATCCGTTATCCATTGATGGTATGTTGGAACTTATAATAGAAAAGAAATGAATTTGTTTATAAGTTTGCAAAAAAAATCTATGCCATATAAAAAGAAAATGGCAGCATAGATCGATATTTATGAAGGCACCGGCAATACGGGGAATATATTTTTATATGCAGCCCCATCCACCTCCGTCAAAATTTCAATCTCGCGACGCAAAACTTGCGGCTGACTTGTCCGACGATATCACATTAAAACGAACACTGAACATTTTAGAATAATGCTCACATAAAAATGAGAAAAGTTTTTTTTACATGTCATCCGGCGATTTAGTAACGGTATTTGTAGAACAGTCGCATGAGTCAGTGAAATTTGTAGAGTGTGATGTTAGTTCAAGAATGCTACATAATTGCTATATGCTAGTGTAATATACTTAATAACATTGAAGACGATCGCAATGTGAGAATAGTTTGTTGCTGTCGTGTCAAATTGATGCAATTCGAATCGAGATGTTGAAATATTGTTGTGGGATGTTCCCAATATGGTTGCCATTTTTAGCCTTTGTACATCAATGGGGCTTTTTACTTATAATATTGGAAGCAGCTTGCAGTCGTTCAAACGACATTTTTCTCTAATTAACAGATGATCGCCTCCCTCATCACTACGTAAAAGACTTGGAATCTGCGGGAGATGATAGTAAATAAAATTCTTTACCGTTATATTTTTAAATACAGAAATTACAATATTTATTAGGGGTGATTTCACATCATTTAAAACGTAGATTGTTGCATGGACCGATAATTATACGAAGATTATGCAATTATCAATGGTAGGGAATTTAAATATCAAAGCAGTGAAAATGACATCTAATTTATGAAATTGTTACATTCATGCATGTGGATAGTAGGTAATTATAAATTGTAATATAAAATTAATGACAATGCGATACAAAGCGTCATGGATATATATCTGGGAGTAGTCGGTAACCCCCATTTCTATGTTATTTTTTATAGGGCATATTACATTTATTACAGATTTCCCATATATTGGTACTTAGAAAAGAAAGAAGAATTTTTGTAAATTTAAATTTATGGAGATGCGTATTATCACCTTAGTTGCAACCGTGAGTTATTTAACATTTCTATTCTGAATTTTCATACAATTAATTTCCATTTTGTAATAATTCCTTAATCATATAAACGTGTTGCTTGTGAAATACTAAAAAGTTACTATAATAATTTAACCAAACTCATCAAAACCAAAATCATAGCTTCAGGTATCATATATTTTCTCACCCTACCTAACATAGTTGTTTCATCACAGAAATTAATCAAATAAAATCTTTTGTTCAAGAACACCACATCCCTTGCGTCGGCACAATACGTAAAAACAACAGGCGTGACATCTAATTAGTGTAATTACGTTATCCTGATACCAAATAAAAGAAAATAATTTCACCAAAGAAATCGGTGTCGTCGATCTACACGTAGTAGTAACTATTTATGACGAAAATGATTAAAAAAATTCTAAGAAAATTAGAAAATCCCAAACGTCCGTTGCTTGGACCGAATATCAAGGCGCTAGAGTTCTGGGGACTTCTATTGCCAGAAACATCACTAAAAAGATATTTCTATATCTTTATGCATATAAATGTGTCCATATTTACTGCTAGTGAGCTAGGTGAAGTCTGGTTCCTAAGAGATGACATGAATCTTTTGTTGAATAATCTGAAGATCACTTTATTGGCGACCATAAGTGTTTCTAAAGTTTCGACAATGCTGGCATGGCAAAAGTTTTGGAAGGACATTATTAATTACGTTACCGAAGCTGATTTGAAAAGCAGACAATCTAATGATGTCAAAAAAAAGTCAATAATTGATAAATACACAAAGTACAGTCGAAAGATAACATATTTTCATTGGGCGCTCATGTATACTACCGTTGCCATCGTTAACGTCCAAATTTTGGTTCAAGTCTACAAATTTCTCTTTACTAGCTACGGGGAGAGCATACGAAATGGATCCTTGAAATATGTCCAAGTAATCAGTTCTTGGCTTCCATTCAGCAAGACCACTATCCCGGGTTTTCTGACGACTTCAGCGTACCAAATTTACGCTGCTACTTACGGAAGTGGCTGGATAACATCGTATGACACAAACGCTATAGTGATAATGGTGTTTTTGCGTGGAGAATTAGAATTGCTGAGATTTGACGCATCCAACATTTTTGGAAGTAAAAACGAAACTTTGTCAGACGCAGAAGTCAAAAGGAGGTTGAAAGACTGTCAGAGAAGACACGTGCAATTAATTAGGTAAGTACATGTTACGATTAAAATCTAATGATTCGCAATTAAACATGGAAGCGGGGATCTCTCACGCCATCCACTTTGTTTTTCCATTAGGAGAGACAAATCTTCTATAGCAAAAATGATTGCTTAGATCCTAGTTTACTACCACGGTTTTGAAAAATAATGGCACACTTCACGTACAGAGAACAATTAGGACCTTTCTCACTAACGACATGTTCAATCATCGTTATAGGCAAACATATTTAGGCATAATATTAAAGTAAACAAATGAAAGAGAGTGGTATTAGAATTAAATATCTTAATCGTGGAAAGAGAAAGATAATTCCGAGCATCGGAGTTAATTACGATTACGTTACGAGAACGAAAAAACCAGTTTCTGAATTATGGAGTTCTGAATAAGGAAAAGAACGATTTACTTTTCTCGCTTTAAACCTGATAGAATGTACTAAAAATGAACCCTAACTTTGAAAAATGGTTTTTGTTACTGCGCCCCTCAATGTACCTAAAGTCATAACACGAGCACCAGGAAATTTATCACTCAAACCTATATTTCCACGTTAACTGTGCAAGTTAAATTGACTTTTCCCCTAATTTCGATTCATATATATTATCAAGATAGCCGAACAAATAATCATCTTACGTGCTTGGAATAAGGATTATTTCTGCTTGCACAGTAAAAATTTACTTCTTACATACTTTATTTTCCACAGGTATATATAAGAATAATTTTAAAAGCGGTATCTTATTAGTATCTATCTCGTTACAAGAATTATTGTTCAATGATTGCTAGTTTTTACCGAATTCATAATATTAATTATTTATAATATAATTATAATTATTTACAATTATTAAAGTATTGAAAAATAAGCACACTAGCAAGTGGCAATGGCAAATACCCGCTCGCGTCCAACACCTATCTGCGATTGCATTGCAATATCTGCAATTACGAGTTTATTAGACACCAAAGGACAATCAGTTAACTTTTGCTGATAACAGGACTAACATTTTATTGTTAAATGATTCGTGAGTGTTACACATAATTACTTATTAAGCCGGCAAGACTTAATGTATATCACTTACTTAATGTACGTATGTTTTTACGGCATGGTCCGACTAGTTTCGGACCTATACGAGGTCCTTGCTCGTGAGCTCTTGCCGATTGCAGATTACTACTTAATGCAAACAGAAAACATCACCTTTAGACGTGTACAAGTCACAAGTACAGGTCACACCAAAATTTTGTAAACAAAATCTACGAGTAGATGCTCTTTTATTGCTGAACACTAGAATATAAGGTCTCTTGTTTTATTTCAATGCTGATTTGTGGCAGCAGTATGTTCCAGCGTTTTGTCGTCCATTGTACTTCTTACGCTGTCTTAAGCGGTTCAACATCATCATCAAATGGTGAGGCAAATTAAATCATTCTTTTGAGTGAGAGATGTTGTGAAGTTGTCTGTATGTGATCAAGCCTTAATATTCAAAATTTATATTAGAAGCCCTTAATATAACCGGTAGCAGCAATACCAGTTGTAGTACGTATTTTTCAAAATAAAAAAAAAATGTTATGGTGTTTACTTCGTTAACTGACATGTATTTACAGGGACGTCATGATTGTTTTAGCGTTTTATATTATTCTGTCAGCGCTGTTTTCATGTAAAGTTTTTCGCAATTAAAAACCCAATATCCATGCTTTTTATTTTTTGAAAGCTTATTTCGGCGGAAATAAAAGTACATGGGATAATCCGAAGTAATGCTTCCGTAAAGCAAAACCCCTAAGCTCGCTTTGATCGTAAACTTCATTCGTTATATTTTTATTCCGCGGCTAATACCTTAAAAGCCTTCCAACAAATAAAGCTTAGTAACATACCTGAAGAAAATGACTTGTTTCATCAAGAACGGCCAGATTTTCTTATACCAAACACGCTTTTTAACCAAACCCTGAAGTAAGTCCGGTGTTATGAATTTTCTCATTACATTTTTTAGCTCATTGATCTTTTTGGATTTCAAAAATCAGAAAACATAAAAAACACATTTTTACTCAGTAGAGATCATTAAAAGTAATAAAAACGATTTTAAGCTATGTGATCACAATAATACCTAGCTTTACATTTATAAGGTATACATGTGTTGCTAACTAAGATGGCGAACTAGTTTTTTCTATTATATGCCTTCCATCCTACACCATGATGGCTATACTGCCATTATAGTAGAAGTCTAAAGGAAGAACTTGAAGACATTACAAGTGAAGTCTTATAAGTGTCTTCGAACCCTTCCTTTGAATTAAATTAAATTACGTAACTTACGTGACTTCACGCCTGTAACTCCCGAAGAGGAAGGCAGAGGAATGCACGCTTCCACGTTCCAACAGTTACATTTACATCCCACTATGGAATAGGTGGTGAGCCTACTGCGATGCATCGGGCACATATTCAGACTCCGAACCATTACTAGAAAATCTAAACTAGAAACCTCCCAATCGGCAGTCGCACTTACAACCAACACGATCAACGAATCAGTAATTTAAGTTCTAAGTCCAGATAAAACAGACTGGCTGGTAGGTTACCAGAAGTCTCCGAATCTGACGTACATATATGAAGCGAATGATGAATGCGAATGATGTCTGTAAGTATGGAGATTTCTGGTACTCGGTGCTCTTTGCTTACCTCGTAAGGAATCCGACTTGATGTTATACCAATAATCCAATTGTATTACACCATTATCAAATTCAAATTCAATGTTTCAATAAATTTTAACAGCCCGGTACTGCAAATTGTACCTGTCACCGGTTACAATTTAATATTGTAGAGTGAAATGTCATTTTTTAAATTTCATGTTTTAGAATTGTCTGTATTCTTTATGTGTTGTCTTACGAGACGATGTGGTCGCTCAGCGACAAAGTCCTTCAAAAAAAGAAATACTAGATTAAATTTATTGTATTTTGCTTGTCTGCTTTAATTGAGATGAAGATTTGTTTGTTTTAAGACCACGTTCAAAACCACGTTTTGGGTTAGTAGTTAAATTTTTCTAGATTATTTGAAACCTTTCCGTTATTTTCTATAAGACAACCATAATTTTCATGAAAGATGAAGTAACCTTGAAATCGTACTTGAAAAAATGACCACATTTTAGGTTAACAGTAGCAGTTTGTCCGGATTATTTGAAATTGTTCCATTTTTCCGATAAGATTTAACGATATTGTTCTATAAAGAATTATGATACAAGAAGTCATAGATGAAAATTTGACATTGTTATCCAACTTAAAGACAAACACATCCCACGTTGTTAAAAATTATATCAGATACTTTGTTATCTACTAGGATGTTTCGTAAATATAATGTTTGAGTCTGTTGGCTGCAGTCGGCCAGCGTGGTCAACTATAGACCTCTTCCCATTCTATAAAGAGATGCTTGTCCAACAGTGATGATAAAAGACGATGATGAATGATTTGGAGAACGCGCAATATTCTTGCTCCTAAGCATTGTTTTTTCATGGTCCTTAATTCAGTCGTCGTTTGGTTATTCAGCTTAGCTTGAAATGACCTAATTTTATTATTTGTATTTCGAAACTTGTTATAATTTAATTAAAATATCATGTTACTACAAAAGCGTAAATTCTCATTGAAATCTTAGTATCACTTGTCTGTTCATGAAAATCTGATAGTCCCTTTGGAACATTTAAACATTAAGAATGTTTCTTTCACAAGGCTCAAGAATTCTTGTCTTTGTAATATAAGTCGAAACACTTGGAGGTTATTGATATTAAAGTTCATGCAAACGCTATACCAGTTGAATCATAATATAACTATTTTCTGTCAGTCCATTTGCCAAATTGTTATTAAAAGTACAAGAAAAAGTAATTCATTTTAAATACTTAGTTAAAAATAACAACATATTTTGATGTTCTACCAAAAGCATTATTATCAAAAATGGGGTAGCCCCTCTATAAAAATAATAATGTTACTGTCAAAAAACATCTTATATAAAGCAAATATCAATTCTAAATATTTCGATGAATACTACACCTACGAGTGCCATTGAAGCACTGGTAAAGTGAGTATTATTTATTTCTAAAGTAATATTAAGATGGGGACAGTATTACTTGGTTATTTGGAACATTTACCATCAATTCAAATTCCGTTTGATATCCCTCTGGGCGATCGCCATTAATCCTACCTGCCTCACCAAGTTCAAGGTCAATGAAGATATGAATCGAGGGAATTGAGTTCGGCTAGTTCGCAAACTCAGATGGCAATTCGTCTGAACAAACAGGGGCTGTTAGATTTATAACGGCAAATGTATAGGATTTGAAGATATATAGTCTCTTCCACCCAACCTTATAAGCATTATGTTAATAAAATACCAAAACAGGGATTTTATTGGCCGCTTAAATATTTTGTGAGGCTTATGTTATTGTATAGTTAGTATAAAGTTTAGGTAATTTTGTGGATTCTATAGGAGTATCGAAAAGGTGCTTAAACAATTTCCCCAGTATTAAGTAGTATAAAGTTGAAAATTATTTCGTTCGAATTCAACCAATATATTATGCTAATAAACAATACGAAATAAACGTTGTATAATATATTTCAAACCAATTTCCATCAAAATATATAGTTATAACTGGTTGCTGGTTTTCGCGAATAGCAGCTAAAGGATTTGTTTAATTTTCAACTTGTACATATAAGGATTTCAGTTTTTTTGACATCAGTTACTTTCTAAAAATTGTTATTTTAACTTGTTCATATTTTTGTTTCCTGCCTACTTTGTTTCCCCTCTCAGTTTTGTTTATTTATTTCATCTGATCGTGTTTCTTTCTTCCTTCGCTCTTTATTTTTTTCCTTTTTCTTATCTTGCGTCGCCATTTTCTTTCCTGTTTTAATTAATAAATACTGTTTATCTATCACTATAAAATCTATAGGATAAATCGACGGTTGTCAGGTTTTTGCGATTATTAAGTTAAAGAGTAACGAGAGAACATTTCGATTAACAAGCTGGTAAACAATTCGGAATAGAAACGAAATTATCTTGATTTATCTCACAGCAGAATTGTTGGAGACTATTTCAAGAATTTACTGTTGGAATAGTATTACGTTCTTTTTTTGGAATTTAACGAACACATTTCGGTTCACATTACTCGATTTGAGTACACAATGTAGCCCATTAATATAACTATATGCTCTTACAAATGGGACCGGAGACGTAATTTTGTTGGATTTACGTTACCAATAAATAAGGTGAAACATTTTTTACTCACTTGTTACTCAGTTTGTTTTTCCTCGCGGGTGTTTTTGAATAAAAACCTGTATACCATCACCTATTTCTTTATTAAAACTTTCCATTCTTATTAAAATAATACCTACCTCATGTTCTTAGTAGGATCTTATATGTTTTTGGGAATAAAAAATCTTTATTGACTTACGTAAGTGATCTTTTGAATGTTTCGGCATACCCTAAACAAAATTATCTGGTTTCTCCTAAAGACTTTACAATACAATTTTTGGTTCCAATGTTTAGGTATTAAAAAAATTTCATTACTGTCACTATATTATATGTCAATGTTAGGTGTCAGTGTATTATGTGATAATAAGACATTACACGGAAAGATAAACTTAAGAGTCAATGTTCACACGTGTAAATGTAAAATGAATAGTTGAACCTTTGTGGTTTTTTCATAAACACTAATTTTATTAACATGCAAAATAAATTTAATTCGCAAAGCGAATCCTTATAATATTTATATTTAAATTCTATGAAAGCGCTATGGAGTATACGAAATGTTTTGTTGAAAAAGCTAACATTTCACTAATAAATTTGAAACGAAAGCTCTAAGAAATTTCTACATAAACGCAATAAAGAGTTGAAGGGAATTATAATTATTGCTAGCGAAACTCAAACAAGAAATTTACATTTAACGTACCTTCACCACCGTAGACAAGTAAACCGAAACGTAACATAACGCCTATAATTCCCGAAAAGGTAGACAGAGGAGTGTAGTACACTTCAACGTTTCACTATTTACCTTTATGTTTCACTAAGGAATAATAGGTGACGAGCCAATTGCCATACACCGGGCTTAAATCCAGACTCCGCGTCACTGCTAAAAACTCTATGTTACGAAAATCCAATAATACTCGATCCGAATCAAAAACTCCAGGTCGGGTAATATTGGAAATTTATAAATTAAATTTCCGAGTAGTAGCTACAAGTCTGGATTTGTGCTCGATGTATGGCAATGTGTTCAACATCTATTCCTGGGTAGGACGTAAACTTTGTTAATGAATCGTGGCAGAGTACTGCACTCCTCCGTCTACCTCTTCAGTCGTAGCTATTTGTAAATAAGAATTCCTTTCTATCTAGTAAAAATGTAACTATAAAATGCTTTTCTTTCACATCGCTAAAGGTTAAATAACCGTCTGAAACATTGTAATTTTGTTACATTTTATTTTTCACTTTGAGTACAATTGCAATAGACGTCGAAAAGTTTTTTCTGAGTGACATTTCAATTTAGACGGTATTCCTTTTTTAAACTTGCATCACCGTCTCCTCCACTAGTAATGTTAGGAAACATAACATCGTATATGCAAATTCCTCGTTTCCTATTTTTGAATTTTGTTCTATCAGAACACTAATACGGAGTTATTAATTTAATATAAGTTATATTTTATAACAAACGTTACATAACAATACAATTACATTGATTAATCATACCACTCGTGTTAGGGTAGATGTGTCTCCCCTATTAGAGTCTCCAAATGAAGATTTGTTTTGTATTGATGAATATTAGTTATGTGAGTCAGTATCTATTTTCTGATTATTATAATTACGATTTGCAACCTTTTCACGGTGATGACAGGTTTGTCCAATATTGCGACTCATGAACTAAAGTATTATATCTACTCGATGAAGATTCTTCTCGCGCGGAGGTTCAGGTTGTGAATACATCGTGACTCTTATCAAGCACTCATTCTTCTCGAAGGTATATAACACGTGTATTAATCTCAACTGTTCGTACTGCAACTGCGACCTAAAATTTTATTGTACAATAGTATTTTACATATATTTTTATGTCAATAATTTAAAAGCTATAAATTATAATAATTTCATTATTAATTGCTGCTGATAACACTTAGTAAATATAAGTAAAATCAATTTTATGAAGTAAAAACAGCAACTATTAAAATCTGGAACGCTCCGAAAATTTTCTAATTCTGATACTAGATTTAAAATACGTTTTTAGTATCAAAGACGACTACCTAGTAGGTGTCCTCGCTCGAGTTTTCACGCTGTATATGCGAAGTAAGAACACAATAAAACGTCAGTGGCCCAATTCAAGATGTTTTATGAAGCGAGGAATATGTAAGATTGAGATAATTTATGATTCACGCCAACCAGTGGGCTTGTTTTACGAGTGCATTAGCCAGGCGTCCTATAGCGAGCTAGCGATGGAAATGTAACAATAGAATGCTTCGATTCGGTAATGTCACCAGTTTAGTAACCCCTGAAGTTTGCGGTAAT
>DWEI01002638.1:0-14004 GCA_018245875.1 Mysoria ambigua | reverse complement strand
TATTCCATAGTGGGACGTAAACGTAACCGGTGAAACGTGGGAGTGTTCTGCATTCCTCTGCCTACCCCTTCGGAGATAACAGGCGTGGAGTTACGTTATTTATATGGTAATATATCTGATATTATAAATACAGCAATATGTTACCAATTGTAAGATTCTATATTTTATTTGATTTTATTTTATATTTAATCCCTTTATGAGCCATGTTTTAATATATCATCACTGATATTTTATTTCTTACTCTAAGTCATCATATGTAATCCATTCTACTGGAACAACAAGTTTTTCTTCCTCGGGTGTTGGTATAGCTGATAGCGTCGGCACAGTGTCAATTTTTGAAGGTTGCGCAGATGGCAATGTCTCTTCTAATACTTGCTGTGCCAATGTGGATTCTTCTGATAAGAGCTTGGTCGACGTGGATATCGTAGACTGTTTGGATGCCTTAGCGGCTATCGATTTTCTCGACGAACGTGAAGTTGGTGTTGAAGTCTTAGTAGCTTTATGTGCAACACTCCTATCGAATTCGCCTTTAGACTATACAGTATTTATTATTAAATTGTATACACTGTTTGAAGATGTCATATAATTTTAGGAAGTCGTTTATTAAAATAACATTAAAATTAAATTTGAAAGGAAATCCTTCCAAATATGCTAAATTTTATAATAATTTGTAACTGATAAAATTTTTACCTTAAACTCTATTTCCGTACCAGATTTAACCGCGAGGTCTGTTACTAATTCTAACATTTGTTTTAACGTTTTCTCAGCGGCATCAAGTCGAGCAGAGAGTTGTAGAGCGGCCATAGCGTCAGTTAAAGATGCTCCTCTACGAAGATCTTCCATGAGCTGTGCATTATCTGGAAAATCTGGCTTGGGAGCTGTAGCAATACGGCTTTGAAGCTCTCGTACAACATTTGCTAAAGCTTCGAATTGACTTCGTGTAACGATACTTAATTGGGGCATACGTGTATCTGATTCAATAATTAAAATTATTAATTATTATTTTCTAGGTCAAATTACTTTATACAAAGAATTTATAAATATAAATATTACCAAATGTAGATCTTTTTTCTTCTACGGGAATTCTCTCCACTATTAAAAACAAAAACAATGTTACAATTCCATTTCTGGTTAGCTTAATGCCGCATTTAGTATATTCACTTACCAACCAAAAGCTTTTCGTATTGTTCTTCTTCTGCAACATTTTGTATAATTGGTTTATTATTTTCGATAGTTAATGTTTTAATTAATTGTTAAGTATTTATTTCACTTTCTCTTACCAATTGAATCTAAAGATGCTATAGGAGTCGGCAGTTTTTCAGGTACGTCACGAGAGTCCGCTCTCTAGAATTATACTGATATCAAATTATCTTTTCATTATATCAAATTATCTCCTTTAAAACCTGACTTTTCATACGAAACGTATATTATTTCATCCTTTGTTACTTGGAAAGTACGTGTTTCAGAGAAATGACTTTTTAAAATAATTGAAACAAAAACAAAACAAATATCTGCCAGCTGAAAAAAAACCTAAAAAAAAGAACATCGACAATATTCCCAAGCATATGAATTGCACCTGATGAATGATACGAAGTTCTTTTTCTCTTTGCTCTTCAATCTGCTCCAAAACACTTTGCAAATCCTGTGAGGTAAATTTAGAAATTCTTTTATTTAATAATAATAAAACTTTTTAGGCACAGCGACAAAATTGAAATAAACATTTAGTTAATTTTAATGTGTATTATTGCCAGTTGGCGATATTACCTTTCTTTTATGTTCGTCGCTAGGCGTTTTATCGGACGCGTCTTTGGATGAAGTAGATTTATTACTCGAACTAGTAGTTTTATCTGTTAAATTATAGTCTGTAGAGGACTTAGTTTTGTCTGAAGATGTTTTATAAGACGAAGAAGACTTTTCAAAGGTCGACTGTTCAGTTGATTTAGACGACGTTTTCTCTGAAGATGTTTTATAAGAAGAAGACTTTTCAAGGGTTGACTGTTCAGTTGATTTGGACGATGTCTTCTCTGAAGACTTTTCAGACGCAGATTTTTCTACTGCTAATGGTTTTGATTTGCTACTTTTTACTGCTAGCTTCCCTAAAAATATATGTGTAAAACGTTGTTATTGCAACAAATATATTTTTAAATATCATATAAATATATAGTAAACAATGTATGCACTGCAAATGTAAGTTTTAGTTAGCTAAACGCGGGAAATTTTATAATATTGCATGAAAACATATTGACGTTTGAAGTGGGATTATATTTGCTAATTAGGTATACCATTATGCTATAGGCAAAAGTATATTTTAAAACAATTTTTAATATTTCCATTTTAATACCGTCATGTGCGTCTTTTCGTGAGCTACCAGTCGACTCAACTTTCGTTGATCTTTTCTTTTGTTTTGGAACAGTTGCTCGAATTTTCAATTCGGTTACAGATAAATTAGTTCTCGGCTGACTTCTCTCTATTTCGATTTCAACTTTAACTCTCCTCTCTAAGATTCTTAGTTGTCTCGCAAGAAGGTATAAGACCGCTTGAATAAGTTTGAAATTAACAACATTTGCCTGAAATATCAGTTTCATAATAGTTTCACAATTTTGTCATGGAGCTTGGCGTGTATTTGTAAATATGAATTGTTACTCAGTTGTTGTTATTCTTGAATAAATGAAATGAAAAAAAATTGATAAAAAGATACTTACGTCGGCTTCACCAAACGCATTATCTATCATTTCTGCAATGCTCATTAAACTTGAATTCGACATTGTTTATAATAACAATAAACAGTTAAAATATAATAACAAAATTGTATTCCTTTTTTTAAGAAATAACCACTAACTGTCATTGACAGAGTCAGTCTAGATGGTCTTTGTCAAAAATATCTATATTAATTTACTTTTCATCTATAACAGAAAAAAAAATGTCGTTGGACTTAACAGGTTGACTTAATGTTTTTAAATTAGTATTTAAATATTGTATTATAAGTTACTTAATGTTTTTAAATTAGTATTTAAATATTGTTTTGTAGCATTGAAGGGAAGAAAAAAGTATGTAATTTACAAATTATTGTCATCTTGTAATCGTGTATATTGTGTATACGTAAAAATATTATCAATCCATTGAAACTAAAGATTAATACATCCGATGAACGTATAGTATGTAATGTTTTTCTGTTTCATATCACCATGTAAAACCTTGTTAACAGCACACTTAATTTGTTTAATTAATTTTTTTAGTGATTTCTTATTTCTCAATAATTTTGGTTAAAATTAATTGATAAGACTAAATTTGCTAAGCTGCCGGTTATTTCATTTGTACGTCTTTGTTTTAAACAGTTTTCTAGTACAGTGTAAAAAATGTAGTGAATAACATTGCCCTTATAGATGGAAGCAATATTTTTAGTGTAAAAATATTTAGTATTGAGTTGAATGCATAACGTATTCTTGTATAACGGTACCCGGGAAACGTGGGAGTACACCATACTTTGGTGCCTACCTTTTCGTGGATTTCATACGTGATCAATGTGATGATTTCATAATTAAACACTCATGTCGTACAAACGTAATATGTATTTTTAAAAACATAGTATGTATATTTACAATTTTTAAGAATCCACTAGTTATTATACAAAAAGTCCTTTTAGAAAATACGTTACAAATAAAGAGATACACAAGAACATTATAAACGTAGTCAACTACTTATGTACATACAGTATTACATTAATCGAAACTCATAAATATTTCTATAAAATAATTATCTAATGATTGGCTAGAAAACACATGTTTGTGGATTTAAAAATATCGTACAAATAATTTGTCATAACTTTTTTATATATATCATTAAAATCAATCTCATTTTGTGCTGAACATATTTTTATTAATTAAATTTCGCTACCTATTTAAATACGCACTACTTATCTATTTATAATGTGAGCTAATCATTAGGCACGAAGTCGACAGTCTGTGGAGCGCGAAGAGGCGCAAGCGGGGACCTCGAGAGGGGACGGCGACGTCACATGTAATATCGCCTCAGTGCCCGCACTTTGACTAGAGATTGTTTGCGCCGCAGACGACGACGTCGGACTGGATTTTTCAATACGATCAAATTTTAGTGTGTTATCGTATTTATTTTTGTGTTCTGCTCGTTTACTTGATGATGGTATTTCTTGTTTTCTGTATTTAGTCTGATCATCAGTCACAAAGACTGCGAGTGGTGGCACTGGTGGAATATATGCATGAGGCTCGTAATTGTCGTCAACATAGTCCTCCGGACTCCATGTTGCTGCAGTAGTGGTCGATGAAGGTGTAGTAGAAGAGGACTTTATTGTGGTAGCTCGTGATGTTATAGGAGAAAATGTTGTAGGTACGTTGTTTTCTTGTAGCGTGTTGGTCGATTCAGTTGTAGTTTCAGGAATAGTAATTATTTTTCTATTCTTGCTAGATCTTGTCTTTCGTCGCTTTTGTAGTTTTGGCACATCGAGAAAGAACGGATCAAATATAAGATCAGATTCTTTATAGTCATCGTAGTTAATGGGTACTATAGGTTTAACTGCGCTAACCACATTGCCTACGGTATAATTCAATCGTTTACCGTTGCTGTCGCTGACGGATGCGCTGGCAGTGACAATTACTCGTGGTGGACTTTTTGGTTTACTTGGAGGTCTTTCAGTTTCAATAGGTGGTGCAACAGAACGGGCAGCTAGTGAAGATTCGTTCTCTGGAATAGTGTCATCACTCCTTTTGCGGTTGTAATAAAACGGATTGAAAGGAAGCGAATGTTGTGATGGTAAAGGTGAAGGATATGGTTGCTGCTGGCGGTGTTTAACTGACATTTCATGCCTGTCAGAAGGTTGAGAAGTTGGGCCAGGACGCAATATTTGATTTCGTGGATCTAACGTTGTAGGCCGAAAGGGTGCTGGTTGTGGTCTTTGTACAAATGGCGCTGGACGAGATGCCACGGGTCGAGGGGCAGTTCTTGACGATTCATATTGAAAATGATCAAATTGTTGCGGTGGTGCATGGGTAATAAATACTCCATCAGCAGGACGAAAACTTTGTCTTTGGAACGATATAGCTTCAGACCCAGGGCCTCGATGACGATAAATAAAATCTTGGGGTGACAATAGCGAAGGATCTATCGTTGGTGTAGGGCTAACAGAGGGTGTTAGCGAAGAGTGTACAGCTGGCGATAGAGACGATATTAAAGGAATCGGAGAAGAAATCAAATGAGTAACGGGTGGTGAGTGACTAGTGGGCGGTAAAACAGTGCTTGTTGATGGCTGCTTAATTGTAGTGAATGTTGTAGTTATTGGTGTTTGAGCAGTAGTAGTTGTTATAGGGTGAGAATAATCGTCCTCATAATCGGCAGCATCAGAACCAATTTCTTCATCTTCATATTCTGAAACCATTACAATTAACGATTAATAAATTTGCAGTTACAAATAAGCGACTTCGACATTCAATTAATATTTAACATATTCGCAGGTGTTAAATTGTAATTAACCATCTATGTTTAGAGGTCGTCGAAAGCCTCAAAGAAGATTTAAATATCCGGTGGTCGAGTTAATTAGTAACCCCTATCTTTATTAGTTTGCTGTGTAACAGCATGACGCAGTATACGCTGCGCTGGCAGCATTTACAGGAGAGACCTCAATAAAAATAACGTGCAGTCATTTGTTTCTAATAAAATCAAATAATAAATGTACACAATACAAGCTACAATAAGTAAAACGTTGATTTTTTTTAGAATAGTTTTAAAAACGATGAAATAAATTGTACTCATATTTTTTTAACTAAGTAATAAACTAACCTTCTACGATGTCTTCATGTTCTTTTGGCGGTAAAGACGGGTGTATTGGTCGGGTGTTTTGAGAATATTTATGTTCTTCTTTTTTTATTTCTTGAACGGGATCTTCTGTTGAATCGATTATATCTGGCGTTTGGTTTTGAATTTTTTCAGGGGTCGTTGGTGACTCGTTTACAAAAGGATCAGAATTTTCCGTGGGCTTAGTCTGTTGGTGAGATTGCTCCGTCGATGGAGTTTGACGCTTTTGTTGGTCTGGTTGTATTATAGGTGGCTCTGTACTGCCGTATAATTTTAGATTTAAATTGTAAAAAGTTTCCGACTTCGTACAATCTACTTCATCGACTCTCTCACACACTCGCGTTTCCTGAAAATAGAGATAAAATATATTTAGACGCAGTTATAATATACGATGCACAAGGTGAATTATTGTTAGATTATTACTTGATCGAAGACAGTGCCGTTGAGACAAAGGAACTTGATATCCATGGGCTCGTCCTGCTGCCCAACAGTACACACGTGGAACATCTGACAAGAAGTCTCCAGATCGGCGTAATACCCGCCGATCACCTTGCCAGTGCACGAGAAGTTCGTCTCGGGAAGATTATCAAAGTCCAAGTACTGGAATATATAACATTTGTCGCATTATTATTTGATTTATTAAATTCATTAGTTTACAAAATATGTCACAGTTTTCCTGAATTGGGCCAGGTTGCGGTGTAATAGGGTGAAAGCAGGCAGCTGTTTTATAACATTCTTTTGTTCTACTTAGGATTGTCGCTTGCTTGAATGAGTTAATGAACCAACGAGTAATTTGAGTAATTATGACATGAATAAATATACCACAGTGTTCCAAAAGAGAATTAAGGAATTCGAATGTACTTTAAAAACAGACTTATACTATACGAGAATGTTTTAACAGTATGTAATAATCTTACTCCTGGTTGAATGGACCTGGATATCAGAAATTCATTTTGAAATACAAATATCAGCAACCACAGCCAAACTGAAATGATAAAAGACATAAGTAATTAATATTTTATATGATTTTTTTTTAATTTATATAGTCATGGAATTTTGTATGCGTATATTCGTTTGTCATTTGAGTAAATACTAAAATTTCTGTATTTGTCAAATTTAATATTGTTTTAGCGATTTTTTGTGAGCTGTATTAGCTCTACTGTATGAGCTTTATGAGCTGTATTAGCATACTCCAATCTTCTCCAATAGTACTTAGATTCTAACGTAAAAGTGAGATATGATAGACTCACTTTGTATAAGAAATAAAATACACAGTGCTCATTTATGTTTGATTCTTTACAGAGTCTTTTCTGTAATATTGTTTTATAAGGTTTCCAGTGTATGTACCTTGTAAAGCAGAGGCGGAACGCACTACAAGCGCGCCGCCGGCTGAGATCCGAGCCTGCCGCCGCATCTGAAACAGTAAAACCATTATCATCGTTACATCGCACATAGGCCTCGTCTGAGAGGTTACCAGGGTAAATATTTTTTTTGTTCTCGTGCAAAGTTATAAACTAACTGGCTCTTAAAAGAGAGCAGTCTATTTTGATAGTTAGAATTACATAAATAATAAAATAGAACTTTTGCAGGTTTCACCGAAGTCTGTTTTTACATAGAGATTATTATATAATATTGAGCAGACAGATTGAGCTTTAGCTGAGAATCATTTTAATATGCTGGCTATTAAAATGAATCTGTTTATCAGCTGATTGGTTTTCTTGAATATAACATAACTTGACTGCATCGTAGGTTAAGTCGTAGCAAGCGTGATTGGGACTGAGAGGTCCTGGCTTAAAATATCGGGTCTGGTACAATTGGACGATTCTAGCTTAGATTTTACAGTAGATAGTATATGGCCACAATATTTCTGTGATATGACGTAAAAGTACATTTAGCGAATTACAACCCTGCTGTCGGGCATAACAGAATTTCAATGTAAGTTTTTTGCAGCCAGTTGCATCGTGTGAAGATAAGTTAACTTTTGGGAATTGTTTTTTTAAATTCGGAGAGAGTTTTTTTAACTTTGAAATAAGAGACAGAGTTGCCAAACATGCGACTAAGCTGTCATTCCTTGAATAACAATATTGTACCATAACCGACATTACAGGACTCTCAAGTGGATATCCTTACTATTTTTCAACTACGCACCGCATAGTGCGCGGTTTCATTCACGTCGACAAATTAACTTGAAGAGCGCGAACGTGGCAATAAAAATGTTATGAAGGAACGAACTGAATATAATAAGTAACAGTCGGTATGTGGGTCGATCTCTTCGCACGCGCATCCGAACGAAACAATAGTGTTTCGACATTAACTGTTTACACCTAACTGTCTAGATATGCTCCATGCGCAATTATATAAGCATCGCTCGTAATCTGAAACATGTTTATATATTTGTTTACGTAAATTTTCAAATAACAACAGGAAAGTCGATTTGAATTTCCAGTTAAACGTTCAGTACATAGTTCAGTTTTCAGAGATACCTATACGAGTATTTTTAGATATGGTATTGCAAAAGAAATACGTATAATTGACTGTCTCGATGCTCGTGTTGTTTGAAAACGCGACTGCCGATCGAAAAGACCTGGATTTAAATTCTTTGTAAGGTACTATTGAATTTTTCTATTTCAGATTTTTTAGAAGTAGCCCGGAGTCTGGATGTGTTCGATGAATGGCAATAAAATCACCACTTACTTCACACTAGGACAGAAATATAGCTGGTGGGACTGTACTACACTTCTCCATCTACCTCAGGGATTACAGATGTGATTTTACCTACATATACCCTAAGATCCTATAATTGTACCTAAAGATCTTTAGGATACAACTAGGAAGATGGCTGTGATTTATGTAGGTACTGTCAACGCTAGGCGGACATAAAAAAACTCAGTTCGCAGTCGGACACTCTAGTAGTAAGTGGTGAACGTAATATGATATTGTGAAAGCCTTTGCAACCAGTGGTCGTTGTGTCAGATTGTCCTAGGGCGTGGCTTCCTCGACGTAAGAACACGGGCCAATGGACCGGCGCGAATCTGGAGCAACGGGCGCTATAGAAATATGTGTAACAGCAATGTGGCGATACATTCTGAAAACTGTGTTTTATGTTATTACTTATATATTTCATTTTTATATTTCGTCTCATTTTGAGTAATTGGCACAAACCACAAATTATGTGATAGAATCATAGTTGCGTATATTTTTATTACGCTATTTGAAAAAAAAAATGTAATGTATTCACAGATAATAAATTTTTGATTACCTTTTAGAATAAAATTAAAAATTTAGTTGTGATATGTAATATGTTTCTATTTCATATCATGTATGTTTTGCAATGATTAATTTGTAATGTGTGTAATGATGTAGTGATATAATTTAACAATGTTTACATCATCGTCAGCCTATATCAGTCCGCATGCAGCCTTTTGCAGATCGTCATCGTACCTGGCTAAAGTGTTTTTAAAACCACATTAAAATATTATATTAGTTCAGATATTTCAAGGTAGGTAATATTTATTAATACTGTGTGAATATTTGTAATAAATATGAAACTCAGTTGTAAAATTTCAAGTAGTTTTTATTTACATTTACAATTTTACTTCATTGCTCAACGTTATCCTTTAGGAATGAATCACTTAAGGTAAGATTTATTTAAAAAAATATTTTCAGTTACATTAGAGTTAGTAATTCTGTGCTAGCATACATTTATGAAATTGCATAATTTTAAATTAGTATCAATTGTTTTACTAATATTTTTGCGGTGGTATATAATTGTTAATCTACATATCATATAAATATCATTGCTCTATTTGTGATATAGACATTAACGACACAATCACAAAGTTAATTAACTCCTCAATAGTTACAATAAACCTGATTGCTTTCACACAGATACCTACATATATTATGCTACGATTTATTCGACCCCATTATTTTAATATATTTTGGTTACTTACACACAAGAACAACCACTCGAATACGACGTGTGCGACGTCAATCGCGATGCAGTCGCGTAGACCGGCGCGGTACGACGGGCCGAGTGACCAACAGATTCCGTTATGTCAGCGTGCGCCGCGAGCGGAATGGCGGTCAGTGTGTTACCAGCGCGCGACACTCGTATGTACAGATGCAAGGGTATAACAGTGTCAGTACTTTTACAGCGGCCTCTCGTTGTCGGCGTGCAACTATCGGACTGCGTTTTATCTTTATCTAATATATGAGAAATGTAGTCATTGGTAATATTTATTTGGTTACTGCGATTGTCAAAGCATAACGTTTGTACTTTCCTGAAGGTGTAGGTAGATGTGTGCAGTGCTTAACCTTTTTCATTATTTAACATATTTCAAACGGCAGGAGGGGTGAAACAGAGACAGAGATTATTTGACACTTTTGTGAAATCTATATAACTTGTCTTTTAAGAAACAATGAATCGAACAATATGCTACGTTTCAATGCAATTTTGTTTAAAAGGGCCTAACATATGATTCATTAATCTTTGTATTATCACACATGGGTTAGGTAATCCGGTGCGTGTACTAATCTTTTTATAAAAATATTTATTAGTCCATTTATAAAATATAACGGCCACTTTTTTGCCATATATATCGATAATGAATAAAATGTACACACGTAAATTTAATTCTATTTATTCTTGTTTTTTTTTCATTATCTGCTGTTTTTTATTTCTTATTTTTCTTATATATCTAGCAATAGGTGTGCGTTTGTCTGCTGTCCCGAATGATGGCGAGTGAGATGCAGTCTATAATGTAGCACGCTTGCACAGACAGTGCCCAATCGCTCGTGTCTTCAATAATTGCAAGTTGTACGTATCGAGGAGTTCCACTCTATCGTAGGTAGCAGGAGAAACAATTTAGCAAATATTTTCGTCCCATTCATAGTTCTGTGTATAAGGGTTTGTTTTCTATGCAAATGTGACGATTAAATCTGATTTGTCGTCATTCAATTTTTTTATTCAATTTAGGATACAGCCTAATTACTAGATACTAAGTGTTCATAATTCCTTACAGATATATGCACTATTCCTAGAAGGATCAACCTGTTGCTAGCTTTAACGGAGAAAGCTCTTTATGCGCTTTTCTTTAAGAGATTCATTTCATACGGTTCTAAGAATATCTCAGTAGGAAGTCCATTCAATATAGTACAGGTGCGCAATTAAAAATTAAATAAAGGTATATTATAGGTATACATATGAAGAGATATGTCTCTCTATTTACGATGGCTTATGTCAATATAGGTAATATAGTATTTAAAGTATAACATGGAGAAGATGATCGTTAATGCCGAGAAAAAAAATATATTAGTAGTTACTTACAACACTTACTTACATGCATATATACATACATAACGTAACATGAAGAAAGCTCGCTTCGTAACGTATTCTCCGAAAAATAAAACTATAACAGTCGTATTGTGATTAATAGCATCATTTCCATCTGCATAACATCCATTAAAAGCTTGCATAATGTTTGGAACGAACAGTTGAATGTTCGTACTGACTTGCTCTGTCTGGCGGATTGCTCTGTCTTACATTCCAATTAAGTTTTTTTTTTGCATTTCAGCCACAAACATACACGTTTTTTTCACCGTATAGACTTAGAGAGTGTAAAATGCCAGTATTAATCTTGTAATATTACATATTTTAATTGATTCTTTTGTATTATAATGTCAAAACGTCCATGTAACCTAACAACCACTAAAATATTGGCTCAAGAAATTCTGTCCGGTAACTGGTTATTAGCGAGGCAGTGCCTATCCACTCAGACTGCTACCGCCGGTTGTCTGTAGTGTAATTAAATATATTGCAACGTTCCTCACGTTAAGATGCAAAGTGCTGTAATGTGTTTGAATAGCTTGCCTATTAATAACTTATCAAACTATTGCCATATTTCATTTACAAGACATTTAGTGCTGATTGAAATTAAACCCACGTGAGTTTGATTATTACTGCAGACCGTACCATCCGTCTGGTGGGTACCTTCAACGCTGTGCCCTACATATGTTGTATACTACTAATAATAATTAGTAATTTAAGTTCACCTGTGAAACTTTCAAGATTGTCATAAGGCGGAACCCACTGCCTGGGTTTTAGAGCTGTGTATTTTTGCAAAATTCGGACTTTCTCCCCTTTAAAAATACAAGGGTGCCATTCAGTTATTAAATATTCATTCTGTTGATAACTTATCGCCTGAACTGAACTGCATGCTTGTTTGTTTTTTTCTAGTAATATGAAAAGGACTAGCACATCTTTATAAATAAATGAATATATTTACCTATATATAGTAATTCACTGAAGCAAGCAAATATTATTAAATAACCAAGGATTAGAACGTATAAAATGAAAAACGAGCGACAACAACGCTCAAGACACGTGATCGCGGCGCCGGTTGGATAACATTCATACTCGTACATGTGGTTGTTTCATTGAGCAATGTGTAATTAATTTGCGCGCCGTAAATGTACTTGGAGAAACTGTATCGCGGTTTTGTAATTATGCTTATTATAACTATTACTTTGTTGTATATTATTAAAGTTTCCATTGATTTAAAATAGAATTAAAGTTTTTTTTCGGTCCAAGGAATGAGTACAAGCGCTGTGATTACAGAACTGCACAATTAATCAGCCAAGATGACCTTGATGAGTTTTGATGAAGCCATAAAAAAAATTTAACGGCGACTCTTTAAGATCGAAATCCGATAGCCGTTTAGTTATTCACGTAACAGCGCCGAACAATGGCTCGCCTACACACCGAAGACAATTACGTTAATAACTGTGGCCTATGTGAGGCTACGCGCGCGTGGCGAATAATATCGGCCACGTTAGGGTTATTTAACTACCGTTCTTGTACCTAATCTCGGCACTGATTCACGTCCCGATTATTATTATCAATTACGTGTTCTGTCTCTCGCGCCTACGTACAGTGCTTTCAATTGTTTCTTTTATGGTTGTAATGTATTTATTTTTTGGTGAGCCATCTTGAATTACGACATTTGGTCTTATTTCGACATAACCGTTTAAAGTTGCTCGGTGAAGGCCGCATTTTTGTAAGCGTGGCGTGATCTTTGGGAGGGGTTCGATGTGCACGTTGAGATTGATATGCTTTAGGATGTGATACACAAGAACATTCCAATGAGCCTACTCATAAGTATGCAACGGTTACGTCATTCGCCAAAGTAAACTTTAAGTTGAATTTTATTACTGCTCGAAACGAATGACATTTAGATGTCAGGGGTAATGCAGGAGCAATTAACTTCTAATGTATCCGACAGAGTTCACCAATAAACCTATTCTGAATAGTTGGTTACAGTATCTTGTTTTCTCAGTTGTGAATACTATTTTAACAGCCATTTTTTAATGAAAGTTCTTTTGCAGCTAACAAAAATTTGCGTATTTACATTTAAAGTATCGCATTGTCGTGCAGTTAATCATTTTTTTATCTTTATAAATCTGATGACAATTCCCAAATATAACTAAAATGCTATTGTTAATAAAAATGTTACAATAAAAGTCGTATGTATATTGTTATGAATTAAAATTTTCAAACTTACGTTTTTAGTAAGATATTGCTTGATTATTAGCTTATAACGAAGGTTAAGGTTAAACTAGTGCTCGGTACTGGATGTGGCCGGGATCGGTAATGAAGGTTAACACCTTTTGACACCTGCGAGTTAGTACTCAACGTTTGCGCGGGCACGTGGGCTTATTTTAATCTCATAGTCATTACGCATGCTTCTGTATGTATAAAAGTGCAGTGCCGTTGAAACTGTAGCTGTTAGATTTTTTAAAATGTAACATTTATTTAAAATAATTTTCAATACTTTGTAAACACCACTTCAAAGTCGGTGTTGAATGTTTAATTTTCAAATTATAAAGTTTTAAAACGATTAAAAAATTGTAACAATTAAGCAATTGTAAAGTTTTTACAAAGTAAACGTAGTAAAAGCCTGTGTTGCATTTATATTTTAATGATATTAATTAATATTCATATCAGTAATGATTTTATTACTAACAATTTACAGTGATATATTTACTATCTATTGATCAATGTGGACTTTATATTTATAAACTATAAATTAATAGCGGGAAATAATGTTATTAAATGTAGAAAAAGTACATATTTTTTCAATAAAAGAAGTAGTAGATAAATACCAATTCAAAGATTGAACA
>DWEI01002637.1:0-14005 GCA_018245875.1 Mysoria ambigua | reverse complement strand
GTATTTATTGAACCTAAGACTGATTACTATCCGATGAGCAAATACTTAATAAATACTGCAATAAAAAATAAAAACAGCATAAAACAATGTTGAATTGTCATATTACAAGTTATTGAATAACTTTAAATATTTTCACATTCTACGATAACAAATTTCCACATGTACACTTTTGACGAAAATATTGCTGTAAAATATTGTTCGTTGATATAATAGAACTATTGCCTGGCAACACAGACAACTTTTCGCAATAATGATAATCGTGGTCACTATTAGCCATTACACACGTACGTTTCAAAATTGAACAAAGAAACGTGATTTTTGTTTTACAACATGCTCATTTTAATTACTTGACAATATTTAAATAAAACTGTTGAATAGCGTTATATCAAAATGCTACTGAAATGTGATTTGTGATGATTTAAATAAAAGTTAGTTAATCTAAACATCTAAATCTATAATCAATAAATATGACTAAAAGTTGAGTGTCTGTTTGTGACATGAAAATAACTGCTTTTTACTAAATGCATGTGTATGTACCACGTTACATACATATGCCAACATAACATTTTTTACAAGTTTTGTCTGACTGTCTGTCTGTTTGTTCAGGCTAATCTCTGGAACAGCTGGACCGACTTTAACGCGACTTTCACGGGCAGGTAATTGATGTATTAAGAAGTAACTTAGGCTACTTACATTTAATATTTTTTTAATTCCAGGTGGCCTCAGTCGTGGGCACAGCTCGTATGAAATAAAGTGCTGTTGCGCATTTGCCGTAAACAAAATTAATTAGCATAAATGATCAATAATCTTATCTATTACTCATTAGTCATTTTGCAATGTTCAAGCGCTTTATGTACGAAGTATGGTACACACCAGTGCTTAACAAAACTATTAACAATAGATTTCCGCAAAGTGACGCGCTACTCAATTAACTGACCTGCAAGTAGTATTTTTATTAGCAATAAATGTAATAAGCTATAATGAATCACGTGCCCTCGAATTTTTATCGTAGTCCATCCGGCAACCTAGCCGACAATCCAAGGTTGCAAGCGGAGTGTTTGCAAACTTCACGAAATCTAGTTTGTGGAGGTCGGATCGTGAAGCCAACGTGTAAAAACAAAAGGTCATGAGCTGGAATGAAGTAAATAGAAAAACCAAATTCGAATACCTATCTTCAGCAGTCTTGTTTCTGCTTAATTTCAGTTGTATACATTTCGTTACGATCTAGTTTTGTAAACGTAACTTCACACCTAAAAGCCCCTTAAGAGATAGGCAGAATGTAAAACACTCCCAGCCAGTACTAGAAAATATAAATAAAAAAAATTCAGAAGTGCCCGACCCGAAATCGAACCCGGGACCTCCCGAACGGCCGTCGCATTATCACCCACACGACTAACGAGCCAGGATCTAGTTAAACTACTGGAAATTCAAAAAAATATGAGGTAAGTTACGTCCTAACATCTGTCGTCGACGCCACAATGTTCATAGTAAAGCGAAACTGTGAAACCTTATATTAAAATATCTACAAGATTAGGTTACGAGAGTGTGCTTTTACCGTATAGAAACATATTTCAACAACAACTTTTAAACAAAATTAGTTATAAGGTCACACGTCTAATTAAATGGTGTTAATCATTCTTAAAACAACAAACATCTTTAAAAAAAGTAAAAAAAATGACACTATTATTAGCAAATCAAAAATCTTTAATGAATTTTACCGAAAATTTGTGCCTTATGTCATTTAATCGTAATTTAACACAGGAATATACACTTTAAATTTAGAACAGTGTGCTACTATTCCACCTGCCTATAATGCGCTACATTTTCGATAATAATACGAGAAACACCGACTATGATTTTCCTTATTATGAATAATTATAGCGTAAAGCACTACACAACTCATCATTATAAGGAACGTAATAAGATCTTGCCTAATTCTTATGTCTCTAATCGAATAACCTACAAACGTTTAGTTTTTCACACTATAATATCTGCTAACCAGTAATACTAGTTTTTATATATAGGCTAACATCGCTAGTTATGTGTAGCATAAATTTTAATATCAAACTATTTGTGCTCAATGTCAAAATCTTTTTTACTACGATTTATTTAAAAATAGATAGTAAATCTGTAGCTACAACAATGTCCGAAATCACTTTTCAATAACTTTCATGGAGTTTTAATACCTTTCATGAAGTGAATATAATTCGTATAATGTTAGAACAATGAAAAAAAAATTACTTCAAAATATTTATATTACTAAAGATTTAAACAACAAATAACGTAGTACAAAACTATTTTTACGAGGTATTTACATTCCTCAATTGAGCATTATCATGAGAATACGCAAAGACAACTTTAAGACCATACACAGTGTAAGAAAACATAATGTTTACTCACGATTTCCATTGAGCTGTTGTTTTAGTAGCAATAATTTATTGTTACAATCCACAATTCACAATGTAAAAACACAAATCACCATCCAGCACAACAGTAAGGAAATAACGGTCGCCGTGAGCACTTCACTTTGTTAATTATTTATCTCTATCATTCAATTCGGCAAATTATAAAACTCAACACTTTTTCCAATAACATTAAAGTTATAAATAAATACGATTACATAAAACTACATACACCGTATCTAGGTTCACACCCAGTTCCAAGTAGGTACCTGTAACAAGACAAAGCACTAGTAAGTCAAACGCTCCTTGAAGACATAAGTTCACAAGAAAAACAACACGTTCCGAGCACTAAATATAAAAGAACATTGATTACTCACTTGAGTGATCTTTATTTAAAAACAAGAACAAAATAAACTAGGACGTAAAGGAATACGCCTTTGAGAATCAAACGACACGTGCAAATCCGTTGCTGGTTGAACGCTGACTGGCTGGCGCAACAAGGGGAAGGGAGGGGCAGCGGCGGGGAGGGCAGACGGAGGACGGTTCGAGGGAGGGAGACCGTCTGGTCGACTGGTTGGTCGACCTATTGGCTTGGCACGCACACAAGTATGCTGTCAGTAAAGTCATTGGTAAAGTTTCTATGTGATTAGCAAACATGACGCCTACAGACTCTCCCGGCTTCGATATTGAAAGGTAATCGATCTTAACTTACCGAATTAATATTAATGTAGTCTTTATAGTGACGTACTGTTTAGAATTGCGGCTCTATGTTCGGCGACCAGAAGGCAAAAACATGCAACCTTCAGGAGTTCTCATGGCCAAGCGCTCAAGCGTAAAGGTCATCTCACACTGCTACAGCAAATAACAATGTTCGTAGAATATCTCGACTCGAGCTGGTAATGGACACTGCCATTTAGAAACTTCAAATTATATAGATAATATTATATGAGTGTGTGTCTGATAAGAGAGATATCCGAGAACAAGTGAAGGAAACGCTGAGATAAGCTCCGTTGATAAACGTTACGCGTGAGCGACGGGCCAGACGGAAGGACTATATTACGTATGCTGATGAAATTCCAAGCTACGAATTGTATTAGGAATTTAATTTCCTACACCTTTTTATTCTGTTCGCCGGCCTCAGACAAAACAAGGTTTAAACGTTGTAATTGTAGAGTAAATTGAGGTAAATATAGCGGAGTCGAGTTCTCGTCATTAACGTCAATTTAAAGAGAAATAATCTCTATGGAACGATCAAGGTTAATTGTCGGGTACGACAAATCTTACTACTGTACGTTATATCGCGTTGAATAAGAAAAGATTATTATAATACATATGTAGTCAGCAATTGGAAGTGTATTATACTCCTCTGCCCACCCATCCACGGAAATATAGATGTGATATTATGTAATACATGTAATTTTTAATACTTTAAGTTACGATAAATTTAGAGTGTATTTGTAGAGATGTTTTGTAAACTTAAAAATTTTTGCTACTCAAAGCGATGTATTCAAAGTGGACAATTAAAATAAAACGCTACATAAAAATAAAGTCAACCAATTGTGTTAATTGTACACAAAACTAATTAAAAATCTATTCTGACCAAGATAAGCACAGTCATTTAATCTGTGTAGTGGCATGAGTCTGAACGTTATGCTAATTATGTGCTCAATAATATCTATTATTTTAAGTTCATTATACTTTATCGTGAGTGGCTATTGTTATACGGAAATCTATCCTACCTACTTTTTAATTGGTAGTTTGGAAAGAATTATTTTAAACATTTTGCTATCTGAATTCAACACGAAAAAATTTTGAAATAATGTACTTTGTTAATTGGTTAAATTCATTTTTGATTAAATAATTATGGAATATAAAAAAGAAATTGATAAATTTATAATGTAAAAAATTACTAATACATTTATGAACCGCTACGTGTTGAATAAAAATAAAATAAATAAGTGGTTTATCTTCGTGGGGGTAACGCACTTGTTTGGTTCTCTACATCTGTCTCGCTCGCACTCCAACGTGGAGATTTTTTGCTCGTGCGCCGAGTCATCGCCTCCGCGTCGAGTTCTTCATTTTATTTTAAAGGTAAATCAAGTCGTAGCAACATACGGAGACCTTTCACTAATCACTTATCCACTGGGAGTCCATTATTCGCGTGCTTGCAAAATTTAATAGCCGTAAAATCGTTGAATGACTGTATACTAATGTACCTACATTATTATTATCTCACGAGACCGTCAAGGTCTAAACGATTGAGCGCGCATCGACGACTGTAGGAAGTTTAACGATTGGTATTTCAACTTACTCACTTATTGATCGTGTGCCTCGATTCGCCGATTCGCATTGCACAATGTGTATACACAAGGTTGTGTGAACACGTTGCCACAGAGGCGAGTCTTAACACTGATCACGTATCGGTATATTTAACAAATCACAAGCACAGTTAGAACGAGACGTCGCGCTGGCGGGTGCGCACGTCGTCTCGCGACGGAGTCGGGCCTGAGACTGAGACCTGTTTGCACGAGAGAAAGTGACCGTTTTCGTGCGATTACTTTCCAAGCAGTCGTCCAGCGTACTGCACTGGAGGCTACCGTTACCCCTTTTTGCGCAACGAGGTCGCGAGTAAAGTTCACGAGTATGCTAACGACAAACTTTTGACCCGTTTTGTAATGCACTTTAAGGCATTTTGTCGGATAATCAGAACAAATGCACATGCGCGCACATCGCATTGCATTGTCGTGCACTTGCTCGTAGGTACCACATCAGCGGATACCATTTAAACGCTATTACAACACGCCTACACGTCACCCAGTGACGTAATGTTGCCGATGTTGTAAACCCCACATAGATTAATTATATTTCGCTGAGCGCTGTGCACTTATCGCGTTATGTAAGAAGATACAGTCTGTATAATCACTTCCGATGCGGTCATTCAACGCGAAATACGTATGTAATTACGCTATATCAGGTAGTTTGGTTATGCGCACGAATTATATTTAAAATTTATTGCTGAATTTGAAAACACACATGGCAATAGCGTTGTTAAAATTGAAAGACACAAATGGAATGTCTTTAGTATTGTAAAATCGATGACCTGACTCGGAGATCAAGAGAGAACAAAGCGTGTAATGAGCGGCGAGACGGAGAATACATAGGACATTGGACGAAATTCATTGCTTTAAGACGGTAAAGGCTGAAGGGTAAAATACCCTTTAGTTTATCATGTGCTTAAGTCGATGCCAAGCTATTTGTCGGCGGCCGTTACGAGCCCATAAAAGTCACCGTTCATGTTTTAATTTCGTGAGACAGATTTATCTCGCTTTATAGTATGGATCGGTAAAGCTATTGTTTTTAGAGTTAATATTTTTATGGTACGGCCAGCACACCAAAAGCCATTATAATAAATTTATTTGATACGATCTCATTATCAATTCGAACCATTCCCAGAAGGCTATCAAATATATAGAACACAAAAGTAGAAAATATGAACTTATAAATTATATATGCTTAAATAAAAATACATGTTTTGAGGCTGGAATACGATAACTAGGTTCTGCATGGCATGGACAAAGACATCAAGATACGTTGTCCTCATACAGGACCTCACCGAGCCAGGACTTAGATTCGTTCGAGATACAGATAAGCATGTTAACAACACCGTTTGGCCTCCGGGTCTAAATCATGTGCAATTTTTTAAATTGAAAAAAAAATCACTAGAAAATTCACCAATGTTCAGTTGCGTGCATCGCAATCGCTTTGAATCGGAATGCACGAAGCTTGGATAACGTTATGGGAGAACTTCCAAAGATTGTAAGTTTCCTCACGATGTACACTATAGATATAGAGTTTACTAAGGTTAAATCTACTGAGATTACGTCCTAAGATTTGGAGTTTACTGAGACAATAATATACTGAGATAGAATTTAATGATCTAGAGCATGCTGAAGTAATGTTTACAGAACAAAAGTCTATTGAGGTAGAGTCTGCCGGTGTAGAGCTAACTAAAGTTGTCTAAGGTAATGTACAGTCAGTAAAGCTGGCGTACAGTCGACTGGCTACTAGGAATGAATCTACTGTAATAGAGTTCACAGAGGTGAGGCAAATAATATTAAGATAGAGGTGCGGTCTTACCTCAAATAACTCACTTGAATTCTTGTTGGGTCTACCCATTACACGTACTTAAACAATTTAATTTGTTCGTAAAGTGAATTACTAGTGTAAAACACGAAGCGTGCGTGAGAAACGACAGGGACTGAACTTGACGTTCAAGGACAATGCAACTGGGTCATAGATACAAGATTTCAAACACGACCTGGCGGAGTTTTGTAAGTGCTTTACGTAGAGCCGTGATTTTAAAATTTGTTAACGTTTTATAGTAACTGGGTTAAGCTCTAACTTCGATTGCAGATGGTCTCTAGGTCTCTACAATTGTACAGCCATTAAGTAATTCTTTCCCATAGTGTGTATCTCGATAACAATATTATGAAATTCTTTATTATCTCACACTTTTCGATTTGGAAACGTTAATACAATGTACAAGTATCGTCAGCTAGTTCCTGAAATACTCAGGGTCGAATTGTTTCCGCGGTCGAACGTCACCCAGATAGATAATAGAAACCTTCGTTTATTTTATCATTACGAATAATTTTAATTCTATTATTAAACCCATACGTCATAGTCATAAGGAAGCGTTAGCTTTGACCTTATCCGGCAGCGGCACAGTATAATTGGTTCAGTAGGTCAGTAGTGTGGCATGTTCACTGATTACTACTGTTAAGTTTAATCTATGGCTGGTAAAATTATGCCGCGCGTGTTGCATTTAAAGTCGAGCTGTACAATGTACAAGAAAGCAAATATAAATAAATAAATAAATAAACCGTTTTGAAAAATACGTTAAAATATTCTTATGACCTACTTGTCCCACGTGGGGTTTGTGGGTTAGGTCCCCTTAAAGAGGTCTATGTCCAACAGTGCATTGAGACTGATAATGATGATGATAATAATTTTAATGATGATGAATATTATATTATTATTATTTCATGTTTCATAAAGCGATTGAAATATGCCAACAAGAGGTCCGTGTCTGACAGCGAAACAACGCAACAGGTTGATGGTTACTATTTCGATAATACCGTTAAAAACACATACATCATAATTATAATTTCATTTTACGTTTACATGATGGGTTTTTCTTTACCTGAAATAAATAAAAAATATTTACTATTATTTGCTTCTCTAATTAAATGTATGTTATCTTCATTATCATATATCCTTCTCCGTCGAATTGACAGCTGATCGTGTGTGATCAGCCACCGCGGTGAAAGGTTTAGTGGCAATGTCCAGTGGCGCCGCGCAGTACGTGCTTGTTCTATACTGGACACAGTCGTCGCTCGGGAGGCTCCTTTCATGCACCTCGTCATTGACTCAAATGTCAATCATCATTTATTGGGGGTGTCAGTTTGGCTGCAATCCTACGCTTTCGTTTCACTGCACTGATAAATACTTTGTTTGTTATGTTCAACATTTCCTTGCTTTCGATCTGTCGATGGCAGTTGTTAATAACTATTTAAAGGAAGTTTAATATTTATACTACAGTTAACGATAGATAGCTAATCGATAAGAGATACGTTTCTATCTTTACTTTCAAAACAGTATTTGAACTGACGAACATGTCATCATTTTTCAAATGGTCAATATTTAACAAATAAATGGTACAATTCTAGAAGAATATATGTAGATTTACTGAAGATTTTCGAAAACATTAAACGATTGTGGCTGAAATTCACGGGGTCTCAATTTACGGTACGGAAATAAGCTCGCCAAATATTTAACTGGAATTCGATGAAAACATCCGTTTAATTTGACTGTTGAAATATACCAGTACACCTTCAACGCCTGGCTACACTACTTTCTCCTTTTCTTGCATCTCCAGAGCAACACGAGCAAAATTTCATGTTAATATCACTGTTTAAGTTAAACGAACAGAAATAATATTCGAAGAAACCCGTAATGTATTACATAGATAAGGAGTACAACGGAGACTTGAGTTCGAAGACGCGATATTACTGCGAATGTTTTGACCGTGTGAAACGAGCCTAGATTGCAGCAGATCGCGGCGGCGGCGGCGCGACCTTGCCGCGCGCGCGTCCGCCATCGGGGCAGTGGGTCGGCTATTTCGCACTTTTTACACCTCGCGCCTGCTTGCTATGTCTTGCAATCATCAACGATCCAATCCTGTAAGTTATAGAACTGCAACATTATCTATTTGTCGTTTCTCTGATTGCGTTTTGACTATTTTTTTAAATATTATACGAGAAGTTTTGCATATGAAAGCGTTAACACTTCACAAATAATTTCAACAGCCTCTCGTAAGCCTGGTGGATGTACGCCTGCCCTAACGAGCTTATTTGTGCGCTGTCATAGGAGATTTTTTATCCATGATGCTCACAAACACCATATGGGTGGGGTATCACAGAGCACAGCTTCTCATATCGCCTACCCTTCGGTACAGATAAGTCATTTACTTATACCTCGCCAGATTAGACGCCAGAGCCTCATCCGTTGTATGGCAAGTGCGCCGCGGGTATATAATGTTGGCCTGAGGTCCTCGACCTCCCCTCCCCTACCATCTCCGACGGTCGTGCCCACCTATCAACGGCACCCTGATCCACCTGTGTAGAATAATGTCAGCTGAACCAAAATCAAGGTGGTTTTTTTTTTCAAATTGCTTTGTGCCTGTAGCTATAAATAAAACCAACAATAACTATCATTTTTTTTCGTAATACACAAAAACCATCCCCGTCCATGTGCGTCGGTCCCCGCTCGCAGGTAGACAACGCTCTCCACCCAGTTGTCCCCACATAAAGGATTTGAGTAATATTTTTTTTGTGATCGTGAAAAAATGTATACTTACTTATTTTTCTATACTAGACATCTGACAGAAACGCATCGTTTTCTACAAGATCTATTGTATCACACCGCCTTTAATAACAATGGGATGTAAATAATGTCGAAAGATCCCATACAGTCTCATTAGAATTTTGTATTAATTCTTGGTAATTACAGTATACCATAACAACGATTAAGCGCCATCAAACTTCTTATATCTAGAAAGAATAATATATAAAGCGGAAAAGACGAATTATCCGTGTGGAGGAAGAGAATACATTTCTCGAATGGTCCGAGATACAGGGTTGTCATAAGAGGAGACTGAACCAAAAGTTTGCGCGGTCTGTCTAGGCACAGATATAAGCCTATTTGGGCATAACCAATGAAGGGAAGCCGATGTCCAACAGTGGACTGCATTAAACCTAACATGATGATAAGCCGAATTGTATTGACTAAATGTTAAGGTAGTTTAATATTTCTTAATAAAGAGAGCAAGTCTATTATAATTAAATATTTTTATAACAGGTACATCCACTCTATTTTTAATTAAATATATATTGATTCTTTTGGGCCCAGTCTTCGCCACGACCTGGCATCAATCGGCGGGATTTCATAAGAAGGACCTTGTACAGTTCGGAAACTATACGGGGTATTCCGAATAATTTTTAGTGATTTCATCTAGTATATAATATTTAATCCTCACGCAACGTTTAACAGTAAAACTGTACACGAGTAGATAAAAATAAGCATATAATTTTTTATCTGTCATAGAAAATTACCACAGAGATTGTGCAAATCATAGACAATATGGCGGTAATGACGTGCATTTGTGAACTCGCCGCGTCGAGGACAGCGGCGCGCAGATGTCAATTGCATTGTTACTTGAAACTGTGCCACATCGTTCCTGTGAAATCTATTTTAATCTCTATGCATTCACGAGCACGAACAAGTCGAGCAATAACGTTCGTGTATTTACATTACCATCCGCTTAATCATGGAGTCTTACTGTACGTAACATGTACAGGAGGTATACTAAAATATAATTATGTTAAGTTGATAAAAGCAAGGAACCTTCTTATATATACGTACATTGGTATATTAAACAATTAGTGAATGTTTTTGTTTGTGATTAAATTACATATTGGATTTTCTCACGTATAATTATTTTATAAGGATAGACGGAGTAATTTCGAAATAATTTCAATTCGTTTTTCATAGAAAAACATACGGCAGACAAAGCGGTACACATTTCAATGAAGTTTTGAATTTATACATTGGAAATTTTTCGAACCACAATCAGCTTACTATTGGGACATAAACATGCCACAGTTGCGCGAGAGAATTCTTTGAAAATGTATTACCAACTTGCTTATCTGAAACCATTTTAATTTCTTTTTATTTAAACGTATAAATGATAAATGATTTATGCAGTGAGAAAGGAAATATTATGTAGCATTACATATTAAACATCGTGTTTATTGTGTGAATGTTTCATGTTCGCTAGTCATGAGAATTACTATCTAAAAGGGAAGAGAACTATTACATACTAATTGTATACGTACGAAGATACGAACTATCGATAATCTATGAAACGTTAGCACACACCACACAGTAACAATGACATAAACACTTATATGTTACACTAGCAAAACATAGATATAACATTATCATAATTAATTAAAAGTCTATACTCAAGAATAAACTTTAAATTGTTAATAAAATTAATAATTAACGTTTTCCAGAAAATATTATATATGTGCTTACATATGTTATTAACTCTACATTTTTTTTAAATTTGGTTCTTCCGCTTGTGATAGTTGTATTTGTCTATATACATATATTCAAATATTACCAACATTAAAATTGTCACTTTGTACCATTCAAGATGCAGGTCGAACCATAAAAAAAACGAAAAACGCTGTGTTTCGAAATTCGAACGTGTTCTATTCGTCGAACGGCGCGCCGTTGGGCGAGTCCTATTCGTGTTGCGGGGTGCGCTAACAAATAATAATAACTCGTGGCGATTACAGCGAGTCATCGACCTTCGAAAAATCTGACCTGCGTCGTACCACAAGGTTGCGAGCACGACACCGCGCTCGATGTTCGAAATTTAAGTATGGAATGGGTAATTCCATCGTTGTATAAACGACTTATAGAGTTTAACCGAACATCGAATTTTACCAACAATAATATATATTTTTACATCGATCGTGACGCCAGTGGCTGCGGAAAATGTTTTAATAAATTATGTTGTCACAGCGTTTGCACGTTTGCGGAAATAAGCGGTTTATTTATAACATGTATTTCAGTAATACATATCATAAAATTTAAATAAAGGAATTCCGTAGTTTTTTTACAATTGTGTATAATTATAAACATACAATTATTTTCTATTGTCAAAGAGATTTATGCCTACATTTAAGCGAAATGAGGCGTCTTGTATAGAGTAAAATTTAAATAGTATCTGTTGTTTCCATATCTATGTGAACCTACGTATATAATCTTCAAATAAGGCATTTATCTAGTATGCATGATAAGATAAAATTATAATATAATACACTGTATTGTAACTACATAATAACACAATAAAAAATAGCAGCGTTCAAAACAAAATGTATTAAATCGCTCAAAGACTTTTTGTCAACTACACATTGTCCTAAAAATATAAACGGCGCGATAATCGAGGTCGCCCAGATGTAGGCGGCAAGATATTCATTGTAAAAGCTCCAACATATTAATGATGAGTCAAATACATATTTATTAAGCTTCGTGACCTTAATAATAATTTATAGCACCACCTCCATTTTATGCCGTGCTCGATACAGTATAGCATCGCGTTTGTGTTTCTATGACGGAGTAGACAGAGTGTAGTATTCCCGCTTTTCGCGAGTTATCGTTTACGTCACATGGGACTTTGCTGAGCCTATTAAAAATATATTAGACGTTGGTATGTCCAAGGTGTGGGCAGATAAGTTTAGTACTCCGTACTCCTACTGGGCCTTTAATACAAGTTACAAACGAGTAAGCGGTCGAGCAGAATTTATATACCACATTGTATATCCGATACGAATAGGGGCGAACATTGCGTAAAAACTCAGATCGTCCCCCTGCCCAGCGTTATCGTGCGTTCACCGCTGATATGGTCCTATACTGATTACAGTTGTCACTTATTAAATTCGCGACGAGACTAGTTTTTGCGACACCCGACGACCTCTGGCGCCCGTGGCGAGGTGTTCAATGAATGTGCCAAGCCCGTCCGTCTCGCAGCAAGCGCTAGGTGGGCACGGCACGAAGGTCACTCATGTAGGAAACTCGCGAGGTCAGTGACGCCGGCGGCCGATGGATTATTATTAAACATTAACTTTTTCCGTTCACTACAATGTATTGACGGGTGGAAAAGGAATAAATCCTTTGTGTAAAATGCAACAAAAAAAAGAATTATTGTATTGGAGAGTTGATGAGTTTTATTAAAAACTAACACAACGTGTTATTGGGTTTTTGTAAATTGACATTTTTGGTAATCGCTCAAAGTCAGGATTTGTGTTCGTTGTATGGCAATAGGCTCCTTATGATGCATATAAGACGTACAACGTAATAGGTAAAACATGGGAGCACCACACTTCTGTGCGTATGCCTTTGGTGCAATGAAAGTATGGCCTTATATAATCCACTTATCTATTAAAATATTTCGGTGTGAAAAGTAAATGAGTTTAAAGCAATGTCACGTGCATCGATCAAATGGCGCATAAAGTTAAACAATACTGGTTGTGAACTGAACGAATGATGTTTCGTGTCGAAACAGTGATAGATCATAATTACGGGCTGAAACGAACACAACGCGAAGTAGGTAGATGCCCTTGGTATCGGTCCACAGCATGAAGACGTACGCATTAATAAACATAAATTTTTCCAATCGTAGAATTTTTCTTTTTACGAAGCCAAAAATTTTACGACGAATACGAAACAGCTTCGCTTATGGACAACACAGTTAATAGTTTACAATGTAAGAAAGAAAATGTTTATTTTGCCCACGAATATATTATTAAGAGCATCATAAATAAATAAAAAATAGTGCTTATTGTACACGTACAACTATTAGTTGTTTATTGCCATGCATGCTACTGACTGATAAAGGACACGTAGGTATGTACAGAGAGTCAGGTGGACGTGTTCGTGACAGCTCGCGTCCGAAAGACCGCGAAAATTTTCCCGCGCAAACAAATGAATGACAGTTCTCGAGCGTGGTTACGGCCTGTAACCAGCCAGAGCTGCTAATACCCATAATTACACCCCTTTACTGTCAGTCTCAGTCCACGCCTGTGTTACCCTGGACGGGTAGAATATTAAACAATTAATATTCTGACGAAGAATTTTTACGTTCGGTCATAAATCAATACATTTTATTACACTTGTTTTATTTTTTATTTTATTGGTTTACTAAACTGAACATTACACAATAGGATAAACATATACAAATATCAGTTTACATAACTTGTGTAATGTCCTTCTAGGAACACTACATGCAAAGAAAGTAAAAGAAGTTAAAATACTTCTTAATTACATATTACCTACCTACCTACCAATGACATGAAAACCTGATGTATAATTTGATCTTAGAATTGTGAAAATTTGATTTTAGATCATGTATGATGTATAAAGTTAACGTAATAATTATTATATGTTCATCAGTTACTACACGAGTATGTTCA
>DWEI01002636.1:0-14005 GCA_018245875.1 Mysoria ambigua | reverse complement strand
AGGTCCCGGGTTCGATTCCCGGGCCGAACACTACAAAATTTTCTAATTTAGATTTTCTAGTAGTGGTTCGGAGTCTGTATGCGTGTCCGATGAATGGCAATAGGCTCACCACCACCTATTACATAGTGGGACGTAAACGTAACCGGTGAATCGTGGGAATGTTCTGCATATGTGTTACATATGTGTTATCATTAATTTTAAGAGTTCCTTAATAATGATCTATTTTGTTGAGATAACACTGTATCCGTACGTTCAAATCCGTAATATTCGCATATTTCATAATATTCACATACTTGTGTTATTGATTTCTCGTATTAATATTTTACTATTTGGATTGGTTTAGTTGCTGCCATTTTACGAAACCTTAACAATTTCTTCATTTATTGCATAAAAAAAAGTTTATGTGTGGGCCCTGCTTTCTTCCTCAGGATTCAAAGTAAGTTAATCAAATATTGTAATAAAATCGACTCAGCTGGTTTTAATCTCCAACGTCATGAGAGTAAAGCTTATTATGCCTAGTCTACTAGATTAGATTAGACGCGTCGCCTTTTTTTATAATAAGGAAGTAGAGGACGGCTATGCAGTCCATCTGATGGAAAGTGGCTACTGCCGCCCATGGACATCTGTGATCAAACCCAGATAAGTCGACCACAAATGCGCCTCTACTCCCGAGGACTAAGTTGGAATGCCTCGAAAAAGTATGTCTACCTTACCACACCATTCAAACCGGAACACAGCAGCAATTGTAAGAGAATTATGAATTATTTTATATTCCGAGATTTTCTTCAAATTCTTAAGTACCTGGAAAACAGACGATCATGAAATACAAAAAAAAAACAATTAAATTGATAATTAAGACATAGGTTAATTGAAGTTCTATCAAAGATTGCCCCTTAAATAATACAAGACCATAGAACTACCACATAAGAATAAAAACAAATTGGATCCTATACAAACATAAAGGCCGTAATGGACGGAACTACATTATATAAAGAAAATAACCTAATATTAGGCCTGTAACACCCGAAGAGGTGCGCAAAGGAGTCGAGTAGGTACACATCAATTTTTCGCTGGTCACGTTTTCTTCTGACTATGGCCTATTAGGTGGTGAGCGTATTGCTATAAATCGGACACAACCTAAGCTTCCAGCCACTACTACAAAGTTCCCGGCCCACCATTAGAACCCAGACCACTCGCTCGACACTCGAGCACTACCAAACCAACAGTCAAATTGTGAATCAATCTGATATTACAGATAACTTTCACAGACGTTCGATATTCTGTAATATCTCTTTGGGGTCGTCTGCGCAGTAACACGCTTCCCTTGCTGCCTCACGCTATAACATACCGTTCACATATTGTGACGACGTCAGAGAAAAATATACCTATAGATACACGTGTGGTCATTCAAGCGTTACTATAGGAAATATGTTTGCTATAACATACATCGTAGCGCCGTCTGTGACAACCTCGCGTATAAACATAGAGCGCGTTACGGTGCACTTTTGTAATAGCGCGAACACGTTAAAAAGCCTTTATTTGGCTTACGCCAGTCCGCCACATTCTGCGCGAGTGCTGCGCCCGTATATGGCGGACGACTATATAACTTAACGACACCGGATCACCGCAAACGGAACACATGCGGGCACGAGCACAACCGTCGACCGCATGTCGCCGCCGCGTGTAGGTGGTTGACGGCGTGTTGCGCTTTTTGTACGTTGATGTTAACAATGGGTTGTGTTTACGGGACCGCATTCAACCTCTACCGGTGGCGGTATTCTTATCGGCTACCCTCCGGAAATATGTTCCTCGCGATTATTAAATTCACTGTTGCATCTGAAACAATTATATTACAGGATTTACGGAAAACGCTGACCATAAACAATTGAAAACGGGTGGTTCAAAGATTATCCATTTTACCAAGTAAACTCTTTAAATATTTGGTCGGTTCAAAGGTCGCTCGACGACCCAATTGCCCTACTACAATAAGCCACAATTGGAATAGGTAATGTCTGAGGCTTAGATATGTTTATATCAATTTTTCGAATCCGACAAACTGGGACACTTATCAAGTTAGCGTGGCTAGCTAATTTCGTACATTAAGCGAGGAGGGGGGAAGCATCTGTAAATTACGTCAAGCTAATTTTTAACCCCCTCGACTCGTCCTTGTTGAAGTACATTTTTAACATTTTTTCAATAGTGAGAGATGGCATATTTTATAATTTTGTACCTAGAATTTGTTATAATTAAACAGAGATTCGACATTTATTTCCATTTAAATTATTATTCTATTAACGTAATGATACCTACATAGGTTATAATTTGACCCCTTCTCATTAAACGATTGCGAAAATTAAACACATGTTACGAAATTTGTAAACGATCGGGCTTGTTATTTACTTAGAAAACGGAAAACTCCCAGAGCTCCAGCGAAACTTTAATACCAAAATATCTTTTAGTGGAAAATGGTTGAGTTTATATAGCTATCTATGAACTCTACATATTAGTGTCGGTAATCAAATTGAATTTATCTAACGGGTGAGTAGTTAAAACGTTTCCTTTATGGCGCCGCTTTGAAGCCATCTGCGTGTGAGAACTTTATAATTTACAACTCGAACGATATGGCGGTAATGGTGCGGTGAATGCAGAGTGTTCCTATAACTGCGCTGTGAAAAATGCCCGTCGCGGTGGAATGCTTTGTGACCGCTATGTATCAAAATATTATGTTTTTTTAAAATACTATTATCACGTCAATGAAGGACTTAATGCAATTAGATGATATTACCTAAGTGTAATGCAACTCAGCACTTCCTTTTCAAGAACAGATTCAAAGTTAACTCGTCAGATTTGAACTAGAAGTATATGTTTGATTTACGGTCACTGACGGTAAGCGGAGGATAGGGTGTTAGGGTACTTATTAGGGGAAACATATATCAGGAAATGACTTAAGACAGATTTCAGGTGACGACATTTCCTTCTGGAAAGTGCAATGAATATTTTATCATTTTGCACCTGTCCGTTATATTTGTTTTTATAATAACCCATTCTTCAAGAGTGGGCTGGATGTGGATGGAACTGGTGGTGGATGCTAGTAAACATTAAGATCGCTTCTTGCTGAGCCCGCTTGCTTGCTTTTCCGATGTATAAAGTATAAATAAATAAATGTTTTTTAATAATGCCCAATAATGAGTCGTTTCATAATAAATGGAAGTCCAATCGTTAACTGAATAGTATTTAACAATCAGACGGTTACAGAGCTTGGTTTAGGCATACTTAGCGTGATACGTGGGCGATACCGGGTTTGATGTCCGACATAGGTAAATAGTAGAGTGAGTGCCCAATATTTATCTTTGGGTTGCACCGAACCAAAACCTTTCACCGATATTTATATTATAATTTAAAGATATAATAGCATCTATTTTCTGTTCCGACTCCTGACAAATGCCTAGATGTATTTATTATAAGTACATATTCTTTAGGAATGTAGACAGATGCCTTGTCAATGTCAGCGGGAGATTGTATAAAGTATTGTTATTTCGATTTATTAAGTTCTTAAAATGAAGCTCATGTAACATAATATCACACCTATAGTGTCCGACATAGGCAGAGGCGTGTATTAGATTCCAACATTTTACCAGTTACGATTATGCACCGCTATAGAATAGGTGGTGACCCTATTGCCGTGCATTGAGCACATATGTATCTAGACTCCGAGCCACTACTAGAAAATCTAAGTTAGAAAACTCCAATACTGCGCGGCCCGTAATTTGAATCCAGGACGTACAGTCAAGCCTGCAACTAACACGGCCAACAAGGCAGTTACTAAATTCATATAAAAAGATTAACATTTGAAAAATGCAACCTACCTACTACCGTTTAATAGAACAAATATTTTGTTGTAGGTACTGCTCGGAGAGTAACGGTGCGTCCATAGAGCTGTACAAACAGTGTTGTTTGCTCGAGCAAGCACATTTAGAATTGCATATGGACCTTTAGAATTAACAAATTATAAGAACCAATGTAATATATGTTACAGTCCACACTAGAACCAGTTCGGACAGTGTTTCGAAAGCCTTCATTGTACAAGAGAATGATCCTGTTGTACAACGCACACAGACATTGCAGCGTAGTTCATATGGAGGATATTTTAATCACGTCGCATATTGTCCGGTGCGAAAAAATTACAATTCAGGCGCGCCGCGATGCGCATGTTTCACAATAATTGTGTTATTCCCATAATTGTGAGATTGTCGGACAAAGTTACGAGACTAATTGTCAGTCGGCATAAATGTCATACATTAAGCATTATCATACAAGAGACATACAGTTCTAAGAGGGTACGATTCCTTAGAACAAACTATAAATTAATCTATACCGTGAGAATTTAAAAATGAAGATATGTTTGATATAAATTATTAACATATGTGACTCGCGGTTTGCCGACGTATAATTTCAATTCCAAATAATAAATACATTGTAAAAGACAATGCTTATCTTAATTAAATTGTATTTAAAATAAAATAATTCTCTGTAGTAAGAAGTAATATGCCGTGCCTTAAAATAATTCTCGTAAATTATATCACAACTTTGGCTTCTTATAGCGTAGTTATAGGTACAGGTAAAAGACCTTCTTCTTGATGAGCTTCTAGATTCTTCTACATTGCACTATTTATCTTAGTTACGGCAAGCGGTATGAAATTGATGGAAAACTACGCTAGAATACTGCATACCTCAGAGTTATCCACAATGTTCTAGAAAGTGCGTGAAGTCTGATAAACTGCAATCAATTATTTCAGTCACATGCCGATACTCAGAGACCGACCGTGCGCCAATGTGGTATAATAAATGATTTCTAATGATGAATGAGTTGTTAAATGAAAGATCTTAATTAAGTTTAGGATTAATTAGAATAATGTAAATCTTAAAATTTTAAGAAAACAGAGTACAATCTACCTCTCAAGTGAGTTTTGATACTACAATTAAATATATGTACTATTACATTGCCAACAGCTCAGAATTACCGTTTCTAGATATAAAAATATATTAAAAATGTACGGGGGTAACGCAAGCGGACTACAGAATGAACTTTTAACGAACCAGCCAACGGAGGTCACGTCGAACTGGTTGGGCGCAGGCCACAATCAACTTGTGTCGCTGCGTCGGACCCGCTATGAGTTGAGTGGGACAAATGTATACGACAACGGTGTATTAGAAAGGGACAGAAGCCCCCGGGACAATCCCAGTAAATTGCTCATGATTGGATAATTATTTTATTGATACAGTTAAATACCATTGAAACGTAGGAACAGTGGAGGGACGAAGTGTGCTAATGACGTAATTTATGGGTTAATTTACTAATTTTTGGGCAAGTCATGCAATATAGATAAATAATGTTAAAGGATAGGCAAATAGGATTGGCTATTAAAAATAATAACTTATTATAAAACAGACCTATTACAACTGTGAACTTGTTACAACTGAGTTGAATCGTGACTTTTAAAATAACGAACTGGTAGAGCTATTGGTAAAAAATAAACTTTAAAATTAAGTTAACATATTTTCACAGGTTTATTAGTTCTGTTTTTGTTAGTCTTTCTGCTTTGTCTTCTATGAACATCTAAATTCAACTGCCGATATGTGCATATTTGTTTATTCTGCTTTAAATATATTTCATATTATATATATATTTCATATTATATATATATTTCATATTATATATTATATATCAAATTTTTTACAACTACATTAATTCACTGGGCCCATAGCAAGCTGGCAATTCATTAATTTTATAAGAAAATTGATCTTTATTGATCGGTATATCATTACTGCTTAAAAACAAATAAATCGCAGAGTTATATGTCGCGTCTGCACTGGTGTCTCTTTGCTCTATGATTCATTACCCCACCCCCTGTACCGGTCAGTAGCTGACCCCCCAAAACAAATATTGTCCATTGTGTTATTCCGGATCCAAAGTCAATCTACTGTGTTCTGGACTCAATCCTGGTATTTTAATCAATGAAATAACCTTACCAATATTACAAAAATATCACATATATCGATACAATATTTTTTTCTAAATAATACACATTTATTTAGGGCGTACATAGGTGTATACGGCCTAATTAAAAATTATACTTATTATTAATGTATTTGTAATTTTTGACTTTTTACAATAATTTCCTCAATCGCACTAGTGCAAAGCACTACCGATATAAATCATGTATCATACCACACACGCACCAGATACGATATCAGAACTAAGAAAATGAAAGACTTGACTCCCACCTCATTTAATTTTGTATGATTACGTGTGTTATATATAGGATTTGATGATAGAGGATTTAAAGTGATACATTATAGCTCACGAGTACAGGGTTTGATAATAAAGTATCATTATAATTTAAAAAATCCTTAGCGATTTAGATGACATGACCTCCCTTTAAATTAAGATAATCACTAAACTGCGTCTTTTATCATTTTATTTTATTTTATCAATTTATTTTATCAATGTTACAATTAGTTTATCATTCGTGTGTGAAAGTAGTTTTGTATAGGCCGAGTTATTTTTTAACGTGTTTCTTGATTGACAAGTAAATTTATGTAAAATCGCAATGAAATATTACGAGAAAATAAAATAAAATAAAATAAAATATAAAAAAAATAAAAAAAAAGTAAATAAAAAAAAATAAAAGTAACAAAAGTATTCAAAATTCATTACATTCAATATTCAATGTTTTAGTTTAGTACAACAGAACGGTTTAAGTTAAGTACTAGTGCCCTTGTCTTACAGATAGTCTTTCTTTATAATATAGTAATTTTAACATTGTAATATTACTTCGATATTCCAAGTAGCTACTTAAGATAGCATTACAGTTTTTAGTAAAAGTAAAATAATATACTAATGAAACCATTTAATACAGATAATATTGTATGGTACTAAACATCAGATCATAAACGATTTTAGTTTAAAATCTTTCAGCAACATGTACATATGTATGTATTTTGATTGGTATATCAGCAATTTGCAATGATACTTAGTATTTTGGTCTTTTATTGTCCTCCTATATCACTATTACTTAAAATTATGGTACATCAAGCCACTGTCTATCATCACACAGACGGAGAAAGGTATCAAACGACGTTACAACATTGAAAATTCTCACATCGCGTGGTCTTTTCCGTCGCTCGCTATAGATAAATGCATGCGTGCCGGTGTTTGCTGGTATGCAGAGGCCAATATTCTCGAATGTGTAGGCACCGGTCGTATCTTATCTGGCGGCCGCCGAGCGCACGCGGTTATCACTGTTTGCGCTGACGCATTAGCCAGTGAGCCGACCACTTCAAGTGGATCCCTATGTCGCGCGTTGGTTCGACTATGTTATTATACCTACTGGTATTGATAGTTATGTGTTGTGCTGATGTAAAAAATATATGTAACGTAAATCGGAACGTAAGTGATGATTACCTTTGAATGATATAGCTGTCGAAGGTTTTCGAACCGCTTGTTAAAGCATTCTTGTATATTTTGTTATAATTAGTACATGGAACATCCGACGAAAATACATATATATTCAGCGAATCACTTAACACAAAGCAATAATTTCTATTTCTCTGTTACGTTAACATAAACATTAAATATAAATACAATAATATCAAGTCGTAAAATATAATAATATCTAGTCGCCTTACTTAAAGCACTTTCAAAATACGTGTTTTATAAAGCATTGCCTGGATCTAGTATTATATTAGTACGTAGCTTCACGTCAGCAATTCCTGAAGAGGAGGAATACAGAATGGTTCCACGTTTCACCAGTTACGTTTGCCTCCCATTATGGAATAGGTGTTGAGCTTATTGCCATATACCGGGCACATATCCAAACTCCGAACCAGTATCTACTAGAAAATCTAAATTAGAAAAATCTTGTAGTGTCCGACCCGGGAATCGAACCCGGGACCTTCCGAGACGCACTTGCCACCAACACGACTTACAAGGACAACTAATTAGTTTGAACGAATTAATTATGCGAAACACATCGATAGACTATTACAGTCTAACGATTATTGTTTATATATCTATCATTCGCTTACCTTTATTGGTCACTTACTGTTAGCCGGAGTTAAAAACCAACACTATTTAATTAGCAATGAAATGTTTTCTTCAGGGCACTATTACGCTGCGGTGGCCACATCAAATAAATCCTCCAGAGTTGCTGAACACATTCATTTGAGTGACACATTATTCTAACGAGTTCTGATATATGAGTTCACATCCCGAGCGAAGCTGGCAATGACTTGCAGTTTACTGTTTAGTCAATATTTAACACTATTGATTAGATGGTTCGTGTTTAGATGTGCTTAAGCTTTTTATTTTTTAGTCCAGACACCATATGCAGGTAGATAGATATCATACAATTTCTAGTGATCTCTGTTTCGTGGTAATGTATTCCTGTGTGCTGGTTCTAAAATACAATTTAGCTGTAGTATGGCGTTTGATTAACAAGTACGGTAAAGTGTCTGATACACTAACGGGCATTGCATAAATAGAATTGCCAAGGTCGTTTCTATTAGAGACGCAACACACTGTTCTTGTCTCAATGCTATTTAGAAGTGTACTGGCGCAATATTGTTAGATTTTAGAAATCATATCGGAAGTATTGTAATATAATGCATTGAAAAGTCCAAATATACAGTTCACTTGTGTAATATTTTTGTTTATCGATGTAAAATTTATGAATATTTTCGCAATAAAATTATATACCTACAGAGAACGGTGAGAGAAAAATGAAATATGGGTGAAATAAAAAAAAATTGTATATACAAGGCTCAAATTATACCGGCCGCGGCTGCAGTAGGAGAGTGTTTGTAGAAGTGAGCGACGTATACTTCCATTCGGTGACGCCGGCGGTCACCGGTGCGTGTTTTGAAACGCGGAATGCGCGCAGATTTAATAACAGCGATCGTGTGCCCGCAAACAATGGAGCGGTTTATAAATATAACGCAGTTCGACCGAAGGTGAGGTGGGTTACGCAAGGTGCGCTGAGGAGCTATAGATGGCGCGATCGGATTTTTGGCTACTCAAGTCGCCAATGGCCATGCAGCGGCCGTATTCATACATCGTTATAACAGCGGGCCAAATTCAAATTGCGTTTATTCGAAATTGGTCCCGAAAACATTTTTGTACGTCAAAATGAAACTACCACTGCTTCTGGAATTCGCTGTCTATGGGGAAGAAGCGGCGAAATAAACTCTATAAGTGTGCTTAAGCATTTTTTAAAATAAGTATATACTTAGGATATTACTATTATTATTAGGAGTTTCGGTTGCCTATAATTTTTGTACATAAATAGATACATATCTTCACGCTAGGTCTCTTAAGGGTTACGCAGAGAGCACAGAGTGCCAAATATCTATACCTTTACAGACCTACCGCGCCTTCTCTACATTCATAACTCACATGCAGGCCGGTTTCGGAGATAAATTTTGTAAGGTTCGCATGTGAGTATTAACTAGATAACCATTTTGTCAAGCCAGAGGCTGGATGACAGCATTGTATCATGTTCATCTGCTATCACAAGATATTAGTGTGCATAGCGCCAGAAATTTACGGATATTTCATTTTCACCCATTTTCTATACGTTAATTTAAATGTGTTAACTTAAAATCCAAGTTTCTATTTGTACATAATTGAAAATATTTCAATAATGTTCCTTTTCTAGGCCGAATCCCTGTTTTTCTCCGCTTCCTAAACTTTTCTTATGCTTGACATTTGTCCATAAGAATGCTTCTTCTTCTTCTATGCTTGGTATTTACGATTTTAGGTAAAAAAAACGGTAAACATTTTTTTGACCCTTCTATAAACAACAATTAGAAATAAATAGGACACAAATCAGTCCAAATGTGACACCATCTTTCTTCGACGTGAACATTGGTTGAGCGATGGAAGAACATAAAATAATTTCCATAGTCGGGACATAACAGGTGAAACTTGGGAGCGTACACTTCTGCATATCCCTTCGGGAATTACAGGCGTGAATTCCCTGCGGCGGCGGGAATTCCCTGCTCAATCTTGTTGCTTAACATCGACATGTGTCCTCGCTTACTATAACGTTTTGTATTACGTATATATGTCCCGAAATCCTTGTTTTTTTGTGTTCTTATGTTCGTCCTTAGTAAATGTATAACAAATTAAACGAATAACGTATTAAGGAACTGAGAAGTCCCTTAATACTTTATCCGTTTACGTAAAAATAAAATCATCATCAATTCGTACAATTTACAATTTTCGATTACAACTTACGAAACCGACCAAAAACCCTTCCAAATTAGATTTTAATTTTCCCGCCTTTCAACTCGGGGATTTATTACGATAACGACGTAGTTCGGTCGCGATACGTGTCAAACGCAGACAAGTGACGTGAGATCGGTTGCGACGCACGCGTCGGATATCGTCAGCGCGCCGTTGTCGTCGGCAGCCGCTCGCGACGTCCACTCGTCGGGCGACATGTGGCGTTGCGTTCATTCGCGTTTATTTTTGGACGTGGCTTTGTCTCGTGTTTTGAGGGCGTCACGGGTGAAACTGTAATATGTTTTAGCAAGTTATACGAAGGTATATGTGTTACGATGTATTTTCATTTCATATTTCGTAAATAAAAAGGTTTCCTTATTATTTGCGTGTTGTTAATTTCGTTGGAAGCATTTTGGCTAATGGAATTGAATATTGTTTCGAAATAAAAAAAAAAACGGTTTGTGTCGCAATTATCAACCCTTGTATCGTAACCCTCACAGCTACAGCGCTGCAAACAATCCCTTAACTCCCCTGCAACTTCACGGAATGGTAACTGTGTTTAATTACTAATTACACAAAGCATATCTACTTTTTAATTTTAAATCGTTTAATAATAAATCCTCTACACATCTGGAAGGTGGTAGGGTTTGTTTATCGTTATACGCATCATCATTATCGTTATATAAATATTTAAAGGCACTTATAAACAGATACATACGAACACCATTCAGTTCGTTATATTAATCGTAGCGTTGTGTAAACTTCAATCTCACGATATTTGCGACCCGAAATGGTGTGATTACCGCGCAAAATGTACCTTTTCGTTATGAAGTTTATACAGGTTTACATAAACGTACGAATTCATGGTGAAAAACTTCGGATCCGTCCGGAGGTACTCAAGCTGTAAGGTCTGGGTGTGACCTACGCACGGTAAGATTAATCCTGGAAAGACTCGGTCTATGGCCTGACTGTGTTGCCTCGCGAGCAAAATAATTATTTAGTGAGAGTCAGAAAATGATTGGATACGCAATTCGATGAATCAATATATTGTAACAGAAAGCTAGTTTCCAAAATGTATTTTAGTTCTTCGTGTCTGATTAGTAGCGAGTATGGGACTATGGAATGGATGCTGTGCCACACTTCTCATTCGAGAGCAGATACGTGTCTCACAAGGGAGAGTGAGGCGGGTTAATGATAATGCTCACGACGATGTGACTCCTGCAGCTAACAGAGACTCGGCGCTTGCCATACTTCCTCGTATCATTCTTGAGTAGCGTATCTAGAATTTTCTCTCCAGATAAAGTAAAACCTGTTCATCTTTTCGTTATAATCTCCTAGTAACTCAATAAGCAATAATTTAATACTTAACAACAGTTTAGTATTTAAAAATAACAGTTTGTCTAATGAGAACAGTATTACAAACTTTTATTTGTCAAATATTGTGCAATCAATATGTAACTATGTAACCTAATTTACCGTGAACTTGTACACGCCATACGCTTGCTTGATATTGTAGGACAAACTGTTCAGCTGTTTTACGTCATAATATTGTATTTATATAGTATTGTTTTAGGCAACTGTTATTCTCAAAACTTAAATACACTATAAACAGAAATATATTTATTATCGACTATGTCAGACTATACGACATATGACAGTTTAATACAATAAAAATACATTTTATGATACTTTATTGATAACAGTTTAAAGGATTTGTCCTCCATTATTTCGTCCGTGTCTACTACACCCTGGAATGATGGGGCGTCCTGCTCGAGCGTACGATTGGTAGGGGACGTGTAAGCTGATGGAACAGGTCGTTGCGAGTTTTACGTTCATTAAAATTATACTTATTAAAAATATAAACCAAGGTATCTTTGAATTGGAGCATTCATAGTAATGATATGGTTTGTTTAATTGACGTTTGTTTCCATTCAATAAATAATATAAGTCATTTATTATGAGAAAAATATTGTCGTGATGATGATTATCTTAGAATAAGTAATATTTAGAAATGGTGTTAAGTAAATATATTCTGATCGAATAATACGATAATTGGCGGCAATGAATTCGCATTTGGCGCGCCGCGCTAATAACGTCCCTAATGTAATCGCTCACCCAACAGATGCTGGCCAGGGCTGTCACTTGCGTGAAATATTGTTTTAATAACATCTTAAATGTTCAATATCTTAACTGCATTTACGTCTAACATTACTGCGTGTATTTATGTATATATGAACCTGCTTTATAGTATGAATAAAAAACCCGCAATTCTCACTAAAGTTTGTTTAGATTTTATGGTGTTTTAAATTATGGATGAGTTTATTACCCGTTTGGTAGTAGATATGCTTGGTGCAAGAGTCCACAAGTGGCAGATAAGGAACTTTGCCTGGAAGGAAACGGAAATCACAATATGTGATTGCTTTCATATAGGTACCTATGAATTATATTATATTAATTGTATCTATACCGTTATTTCTAGACAATTACTGACGAATGGAAGTTGATCTAGTTTTGCATGGGAGTGTTAAATAAGCTTAAAGTAGAGTTATGACGGCTTAAGCGAACTGGAACTAAATATTGTTCATGATTATATCGTCGCTGCGCGGGATAGTAGAAGATCTTCCCTGTCGGCCTCGCATACGATATAAAGGTCAGAATAAAGCCTGTTCATAGGTTAAAGTAGGCTCATTATAAACTCTGTAAGTGACCAGGCGCTGATGATATAGGTAATAATCTTATAAACAAAAGGAAGAACATTTTTTTACAAAATTACAATTGTAATGTTTTATAAGAGCCTTCTTATTATTAAAAGTTTTCGTTAAGCAGTAGGCTGAACCCTGAACATAGTACTTCACACCTCAACCAATTATAGCTCTTACTGCTTCTGTAATAATCACAAAATTCCTCTGATACAACAGTCAGGAATGATTGCGCGTGTATCACTAATGGAGCATTAAATTGCCGCGTCGGTATCCAATATTGAACAGTATTTTATTTTCATATCCAAACGATTTTACGACTTTAACGAATGACCTAATTGTTAAGATTTATTTACCTTTACCTAGGTTTGTTTTAGGGTGGAAGCTGACTTGCTGGAACCTTCGACCAGGAATTATCTGCGCATGATGGAAACAAGGCGTAATAAACTAAGCAACCACAATAAAATGTGTAAATAATATAAATATGTGTGTGTGTGTGTGTATTTGTATTTTATGTGGATGTTGTGAATATTTATTCTTTAAAATATTAGTATAGAAAACATAAGTCATTAAATTAATTCGGTCAAAGCTTCCTTGTGCTCAATACTCTGCGATGCTATCTAACATCCACGCGGATGAAGTCGCGGCCGTTAGCTAGTGATTACGCTAGCTAAGCTTTGGTGATATACAGGTATTTATACAGCCTTGAATAGGAAATGATTTATTAGGATAAGTATTATTACCCAAGTGCGAATAATGTGGCCTAGTTTGTACCGGCGTTACAACTGCATATTTTAACATGAAAAAATAATTATTGTGACATAACTGTAATATCAGATATATGGTGTCGCGGACTTATTTGTAGATATTGATGTCCTCTATAAAATTGTTGTACATTACTTTACTCTATTGTCAATAACTTTCGCAGCGTACGTTGTATAAGGCTATTATTCAGTATTTTTTCCACACTTTCATTTACATTATCGAAATTTTGATATGGATCCCTAATGGTTTTGTAAAT
>DWEI01002635.1:0-14007 GCA_018245875.1 Mysoria ambigua | reverse complement strand
TGCGCGCCAGAGATTTGAACCCGGTCTCCCGGAGTGAGAGGTCGAATTTCAAACCACTAGGCTATCACTGCTTATCAAGTCTTCATATTCGTTTTATTTAAATAAAATACTGGGTTCGACATTTTTATACATACATATTATACATTTAATAACTAAATCAATGTAGTCACCCTAAAAACTTCTCGAACGTCTATAATGGGTGTATTAAATCAATATAGCGAGCCTCTTTGACATTGACATGGCTTGTTAAAGTTGCTGTTCAAGAGCACTTTGATAGTAAATTGATTTAAGTTTCCAACTTTGACAACGGCAGCCTAACAAAAATCTTACCACTACACATTATTACGCTTATAGCAAAATTGTATATACAAATCAATGTGCTTTAAAGTGTTACGAAAGAAATTCGATTTGCAGTTATATTCGCAACCGGTGTTTAATGGAATGGAATTTATAGGATTTAATGGAATTTTAACACCGTATATTCATAATAATGTACAAATGTTTTCACATGAGTTAGCTATGTAGGTTACTTTTACCAATCTTTACAATTGTAACTTTAAAATTCTTCCGTTAGCAAATGAAGCGTTGTTGAAGGATTAATTTTGATAGCCTTTTCAATCAATGATGCGTATGACATCAAAAATCAGTTAAATCACACTCGTAACGCCTGAATAAACGCGTGCAATATTTCTTTAACGTGGAAGAAATCCAATTAACAAAGAACGAAAGATCCTGGGCTTCTTCAGTCAATGACGTTGTATATTCACTTTATTAAACTAATATTTTGCGGATAGGGTACGTCGTGAGAATCGAATACCAAGTCTTTGATCGTGACAAAAACTTCGTATCATACAACGAATATGCAGTAGTCCTACTGAACTTTGAAAACTAATGGGCGCATAGCATTTAGATATTAGAATCAACTGAAACGATTTAAATTAAAGTTTGCTTCGATATAAGACAAAACTAGTTAAATAGTAAGAAGGAGGTACTTATTTATTTTAGTATCGTTATTTTTAATAGTTACAATATCAGTTAGCGTAATTATGGCAAATCTTTATCATATATTGAATGAGAAAGAAAAAAAGCCGTCAAATTGTTTTGTCAAATCAAACTATTATGGGACTAACAATTATCGTGAATTACAAAAATGTGTATATCCTAGGATCCATTATTTAAACAGACATTAGATTACATATATAGCATTTCTTTAAAAATTAGTATCAAAACAATGTGGGTTTGAAGTAAACACATTTTTACACTGTCATGCCGGTTTTCCTGTTTATAGCGTTCTATATCAATACATAACCGGTCAGCTAGCACAATGACGGGGGACGTAACGCCGCGCGTCGCCCGCGCAGACTGCCAATGAGTGCTGCCGCGGCGCAGCAGTCAGCGGAATACAAATCACCGGTGAGTTCACCGATTCGTGTCGTTATCCTTTGTCAGCTAAGGTCACCGCCCGAAAGTGAAACCTTTGCGCGACTCGACAGTCCCATCGCGATCGATGTGTTTGTTATCACGAAAGGTCAAGTTGGTTCACGCGAACGCGTAATATTTTCGTTTATTTATATTGTTATTTACCGGTTCCGTAGTCATATGTAAACGAAACTGGTGTAATGCCGGAGTGTATGACACTCCTCTGTCTTCCTCTTCGGGAATTGCAGACGTGATATTACATTATTATATTTTTTTATTAAAAGTTCCAATGTTTATTTTATTTTATATGAAACTTATTTTTATGATAATTTTATTAATTACCAACGTTCTGCATTGTCAATATTATTCTTCTCTAAAACTATGTTGGTAGGTCTCCGTAACCGGTGTCCGTGTCAGACGAGAATGGAGAAGGTTTTTTACGTTTGGTGCTCACTGTCTAGCCCACACAAAACGTATGACAAATGATGATATACGGTTCAGTAACTTTTGAAAGACATTATAATTGGTAATACGTATAAGTATTGGCTCGATTTTCTCTCGAAAAAAGAAATTATATTGTAGCTTATAACGTAACTAATTAGTCATTAACTTTTAACTTTGAATGTCACACTTTGCTTATTTTATTGAACATTTTAATTTAACGATTATCGACTAATTTATTCTTACAAGGTCAGAACAGAACCATTCTTCAAAAGTTAGTTTGCGAGTTACCAATTTCTGTAGTCAGTTTGACAACTCCATTATAAAACTTAAATTAATCTTTGTTCAATCAGAGTTGCGGAAGTCAGTGAACTTAGCAATATGTATGTAGTAAATGTACGATCGATAGAGTGAATCGTCGCATTGATAGTTTTATGACAATGGGCACCAGGAAAACGGTGCATAATAACCTAGGCACACACACAAAGCTTAGTGGCTCGTTGATCGGGTTGGTGGCAAACACGAATGCCGATTGAGAGGTCCCGTGTAAATCCTGGTTCGGTATTATTCAATTTTACTAAGTAGAAATAGTTGGTGAAGCCATTGTAATACATACATCATCCAGTCTTCAAACATCTAAAATAAATTTTAACTAAAAAATCTATGTTATTTTTTTTTGTATTTGTTTTAGATTTGGCACCAATAAATATGTATATATTACCCTGAAACTTTACCTTCCTATCCGTACCTTCTTTCTTATTTTTTTATCACAATTTTAATATGTATGTTATCAGTCATCTGCGTATCATATCATAAACTCTGCCTGATTGGAAATCAGTAGGCCACGTATGAAAAAGCCTTTAATTATTTTTTGGAATACCATAAAAACTAAATTAATATTTTATCCGCTGCCAAAATTTCGATAGTATTTAATTTTATTGACGTTTTAAACAAAATATGCGTAATAAGAATCGCATTTTCATAAATTCTGTTGATTTAAATATTAATGTTTTAAGTTTACGACTCGTTATATACATTAATCATGAATCCACGCCAAAAATAAAAGTTGAAAAAAGACAATACCGTTTGACATTTGCGTGATTTTTTTGCGTGACATAAAATTCATTCGCCGATGTCATGTTGATCACTGTGGAGGGGTTTTTGGATATTTTTATCGTAACTGTGCTTCAGTCATTTGTGACAGTAGTTCTTTTGTTAGGAAATGTCATCTATGGCTGTTCCTATTTTTACTACGACACAATAATTGTTAATTAATTGTGACCGTCACCCATTAGGGTTCACAACTGAGTTAGAATATCTGTTCACATATTCACAAACGATGAGTCACACTAGTATAGTAACAGCAACAAAATATAAACAATAATTTTTTACATTTTTTTATTCATGTCACAGACTAAAAATCACGAATCACAAACTATTATTAATAATCCTACAGAGCGTTTTTCATGATATGAAAATTTCCCTGAATAATTTTTTTATTACTGTTATTTAAAAAAAGATAAATGTTGCTGGTATCACCAATTTGTCTCAAATTTTATACTACAGATATATGTATGGATATTTTAAATTGCTGTATAAATGATACGCTCATCATATTTCTTATTAATCATTAATTATACTCGGAAATATTTTGTTAAATTAGTAAGCTAATTAGTTGGTCGCATTTAAGATATACACTATACTTTGTATGAAAATGTCGATAATGCCACTGGAGCCTAATTCCGCACTTTGTGACCTACTTTTGAGTAGCAACAAGAAAAAACAATAAATAGGGTAACGAACAAAACTAATGTTCATAAAATAGTGCTTTTATAATATTTGCGATTACTCTAACTTGTTTCAGACGGAAAAAACTTTAAATCAAATAATCGCTACTTAACTTAAGTACATAAAAATACTTGTTTCATAATAAAAATTAATGTTTACCCTTTTTATCATTCCACTATTGGAATACGGGTCTCCTTTTAAAATGAGAGGGTTAAGGCCATAGTCCACCACGCTGGCTAAGTACGGTTTGGCACGCCTTAAAAATTTTTTTTTGAGAATTGTAAAATGTGTAGGTTTCCTCGCGATGTTTTCCTGCACCGTTATAGCAAGTGATATTTAGTCTTAAAACGCACATTTTGCAAAGAGCGCGCCGAGATTTGAACCCAGTCTCGTTTAGTAAGAGGTCGAATTGCTCTATGCCATCGATGCTTAAATTTGAATGCAAATTGAATGTTATTTAGTAAGAAATATCAAACGTTTTCTATAAAATTCCTAAACACTGACCTATAGAAACAAACATTAAAAATTAATTCACAAAAAGAAACTCAAACGAGAAATGCAAATGATCATCACCGGTTTCCGTCTAGAACAACATCAATTTTACGATTTTTCTGTAAACATAATATTAAAAACAACTAATAGTTTCGTGCCAAGGAGTTATCTGAGAGTCCAGAAATTCTTACACTCGAACAACAGAAACGTATCTATATTTTTCAGATAAAACGATGCATCGCGATAGTTTATACAAAATATACATCTGCAGGAATACATATCAAGAGAAACACTATTTATACCTATTTATGACAATGTTTAGGTTTTTTAAGTTTAATGTTTAGTTATTTTTTACGACATTAAAACAATACTATATAATAAAGTTAACTTTTCATAACAGACACAACAAATGTAAGGGTACTTTAAACGAATAGTTATTATACGAAATGCACATACAACGTTTCCGATAAATCTTACTTATTTCTTTTTATAAACACGTCGCGCGTTTCGTTAGTTAAAAATAAATCGAATATATATGGACACCAAGCACCACAAATAATATTGCAAGACTGTCACATACTCACGTTATAATTATTTGTAAAATTAGAATTTAAAAAACATATTATTTCACTTTGAACTAAATAGGCCTATATTTATATTATTTATGTAGATGTTTTTTTTTATTTAAATAAAATCGTTTGTGTTTTTTTAAATGTTGCGGCAATACTTACGTGGTAGCGGCGGCGGCGTGCGTGCGTATGCGCCGGCCCGTCGGCGCGGCGCGGTTATATGCGCGTGCGCACCCGGCTCGCGCCTGCGGTGCGCTCAATTCGCCCGCCGAAACTCTTCCTTGTAATTTTTCAATGCTTCCACTATATTTATCATAATAACAAAATGAAAATACTCTTTGTATTGTAAACATAAAACATATCAATAATTAAATCCCCTGTCGGCTAATAACCTTTACATTGGAATTGGTGTACGATGAAATTTAAGCGTTTAATGAAATCACGGAAATATAATGAAATCACGGAATATTTTAACATTTGTGTATTCTTTAATTTCAAGAGAAGACTCAGAATGGAGTAATCATCATAAATTCAGCATAGAATCAGATTATTCAACACAAACAAATTCATGTCCTGAATATATGGCATACACAAATATATGAAACTATTCGCAAGAATATTTATTTTTATGAATAAAATATATTTCATAATGTTTGAAGGTTTAACAAATCTGTTTTTCAATGTACGCTTCCATTGCATAAAGAGATTCGATTATTATGCATATTTAAGCTATACATATATATTAAAAAATTGCAAATGTCTAGTAATAAATTGGTTATGTTGCTTGCAAGCGCGACTGCTGAACGAGAGGAAAAGGGTTCGAATCCCGGTTTGGGCACTTTCCTAAATCAGACAGTCTAGTGGTGGCTCGGTGTCTGGAAATATGCCCGATGTGTGGCAATAAGCTTACCAACTAATCCATAGTATGACGTAAACGTAACTCGTGAAACATGGGAGTGTACTAAATTCCCCAGCTTACCTCTTCGGGAATTACAGGCATGACGTTACGTTTTCTCGATATATAATATTATATTTTCATTAAAAAATACATAGTTTGTCCTCATAAAATCTCTTTTAAATTAAATAACTTTTGTCGGCAAAGATAAATATGGTGCCTTAAAATAATGGTCCTAAATCATCTTTTAATTTTCAATAAATTTATACCTTATTGTGGCTCAAGGTGGCATATTTATAATAGATAAGATATTTGGTGTAGCCGAATTTTTTTCTGATCCTATTAAGAACCAATATTTTTGTAGTACAGTGTGGGTATGTACGTGATACTAGACATCATGTCAGCGGACGCCGGTAAAGATCATCTTAGTATTTTTTCTCCCGACATACAAACATAAATCATAATCAGTTCATGAAGTTCGCTGGTGGACATAAGCCTGTCTTAAGTGTTTTTTCCATATCCCCACATCTCCCCCAGATTCCCTCGCGCTATCTAACCTGCTAGGCAGATGTACCCGAGGTGTGTGTTATGCAACGCCATATCGCGATCTGCTTCCACCAGGTCTAGTTTCCTCTTACGACACCCTAGTATCCCGCATGGGAGCGGGGGGTGTATGCTTCGCCGCGACATGACTTGGGGTACGAGATATTAACATATTAAGGCTGTTTTTGAGATGAGTACAATCAAAATATATTATCACGCCTGTAATCTCCAAAGAGGCTAGCAGAGAAGTGTAGTACACTGCTAGGTTTCAACACGCTTACGTCCCATTAAGGGCTAGTTCGTGAGCCGAATGACATACATAGAACACATATCCACTACTGGAAAATCTAAGGAGAAAAATCCAGTAGGGCCCGACCCGCGATTTTAACCCTGGACTTCTCGCCCATCAGTCGCACTTGCAACCCACACGACCAACGAGGCAGTCGCGAACAAACAAACGATAAATTTTCAATTTTTATATGAATATAGTTTTATACGAATGAAAAAATTTACTGAAATTTTAAATAAAATATTGAATAAACGTAAATATTATGATCACATCGTTAAATGTTTGATTGATGTTATCTAATAGAAAAAAAAACAATGACACATTTTAAAGGCATCCGTTTGTGAGTACCCGCATCTTACATTACCGTGATATCATTTGAACGCTCCGAATGCGCGCCTAATTATTTAAAATGACATTTGCATTCGGAATGTTCCAGCTTTTAGAAGATTAGTGGGTCAATCAAGATTATACTGACAGCCGCTGTTGTTTCTGAACTGTTTTTTTTTTATGTTCACAGGTGAATATACATAATTATGGTACATGCGTGAACTGTGAACACGTTTACCACTGCACTGCTTCTTTGATATATTTTTTTTCAGTTTACACTATAGACGAGTCAATATCGACAGGCCATTGTCGTGAAGCTGTTTATACTCTACAACGGAGCAAGGAGAAAATACTAGCTAGCTAGAGTAAGATGGAACCTTATTTATATCTGTTATTTGAAAATATAGAATTGTTGTTATGTTGACAGCTTCTCTGGTCGTATTGGTTGCAAGCACGACTGCCGATCGTAAAATCCCAGGTTCGATTCCCACGGGCACTAGTAAATTTTTCTAATTTAGATTTTCCAGTAGTGACACGGAGTCTGGATATATGCCCGGTGTATAGCAATAGGCTCACCACCTATTCCATAGTGGGATGTAAACGTAACTGGTGAAACGTAAGAGTGTTCTACATTCCTCTGCTTACCACTTAGATCCTCTAACAGGCGTGATGTTACATTAGAATTGTTGTTCATTTATCAAACTACATTCCAACGTTCGATATTTGTCATCCATTAAATATCATTAATGTTAACTTACTTATAATATTTAAATGAACGTGCAAACGCACCGCTATAAGGCTGATCGGTGACAGTGCAGGAGCTACAACCGCCGAAAAGTGCAACGCGTCGAACAATGAGATCCGTCGGGGTCGACCAACGGTCCGGCGACGAATGCGCGTGGGGGCTCGTTAGTTTCCTCGCGACACCGCACAAACAGCTCATTATCATTCAATCATTCCACTCACACGACATTATTCATCATCGGGGGAACGGGTAGGTGATACAAACAAAATGTCATTTGATATATTCTCGCTTGCGGGTCTAATCATATGATGTGAACTGTAAGGATTAGTGTCTAGAGAGAGAGGAGAAATTTGTGCCATGTAATTTATTTATATATTGTAGCATATTTCACCGTATCTATATCAACCGTTCTATCGTTCCACTGCTGGAACGTGGGTCTCCTCTCAGAATGAGAGGGTTAATGCCGTAGTCCGCCACGCTGGCCAAGTGCGGGTTGGCAGACTTCAGACACCTTAGAGAACAATTTTTTTTAACTCAAGGTGCGCAGGTTTCCTCACGATGTTTTTCTTCACCTTAATAGCAAGTGATATTTAAAATTAAAACGCACATTTTTAAGAGGTGCGCGCCTGGAATTCGAACCCGGTCTGCCAAACCACAAAGAAATAAAAAACAGCATTAACTCAATTAAAGATAAAATATAAAAGCTTAAATAAACTATTTGACAGGAACTTATTCTAATACTAATATTTTCGCATCCACTTTCCTTTTTTATCTTCTCTTTATTCAAATGAACATAATTAAGTAGTTTTATTCATTTTTAATGTGGATAAGCTGTAATGTAAACAAACAAATAAGACAATAAAATAATACTTATTATGTACTCAAGTTTTCACTTATATTTAAAAATGAAATAAAACAACGGTATTTAAAAATCAGGATCGATTTATTCAAAAACATATTAACCTACATTTTTCATTACTCTGTAGACACTAGATAATACATATCTTGAGACATCGCACATTTGATCGCAAAGTAGGTAGAGCCTGTACCGTAACCAAACTACTGGTAACAAACATACATAGACATTTATTTTATTTTAACATTAAACACATAACAAGCACGTGGACTCGTCACATAAATACTTGACCTGGGTAGGAATCGAACCGACGACCCCCGCTCACCCACTGGTGAACATCACCAAATTCACCTACCAATGAATCACTGAGCTAGTCACATGTTATAAATTATAATGTATACAGTTCAACAAAACATCGCGGTTGGGATTTTTGCATTGTTCTAACATTCAAAACGCTATGCCTACATTTCGCAATGACAAACGCTAACAAAATTCCTTCCTTAAAGGAAGTTAAAGTCAGGTGATGTATTAAAGCTGATCGCATTCCATCACGACGCTCCGGTATGGATTAGCGGAGGAAAAATAGATGAGGAAATTTACCTTTCATTGTGACTACTTATGGTCCAGTGTTTGCAGGTGCGACTGCTGAGACAGAAGTCTTAGGTTCAATACCCGGGTTGAGTTTATTAATTCTTTGTAACTTGAAAATTTAACTTATACTTAATAGTAGTTCGCGGTATGAAATTGTACCCAATTATGGCATTAGTTTTACATCCTGGCTCGTATTCCGGAGCAGGTGAAACATGGGAGCATCACATTGCTCTACCGACCCCCTTAGAAGCAAACAGGCGTGTTATACAATCATTTCAGAATAATTGAAAGCAAACAGAATTTGTCGAAGTACCCTCACTCGTAAATCAAATGAAAAAACATAACGTTCTATGTCCTTGAAATAAATCGAGGTGACAAAAATGTTCAGTAACAAAAAAACTTCAGTCCTGAGTACACATGTATATACATATTTTTTGTATCCACGGAGGGTCGCTCAAATCCTAGGACCATTGTATGAAAAAAACAAAACCAATATGCTTGTACAAACACTACACTGATAAGATGAAAGTACTTTGTTCCTTTAGTTAAATATATTATTTTTACTAAGCAGTTATATAATTCATTATTTCTGCTCGAGCGGTTTGTATATGAAAAATTTTAAGACCACGGTGACCATCTCTGCGATTGGTGCTCGCAGTTGGAAGTATCTATGACCGTGCTAGTCGCATCAAATCAATAATGACAATATCTAAATTCACGAATACAAATGAAGTCAGTAAGAGTACAACGCTGTGCCACAGACGAGGATTCCAACGAGCCAGCTTCGCCAGCCAGTTCGCCAGCTCTCTAAGCTTTGAGTGTGCGTGCATAAATGTGAATGAATCTATAAATGTGATAATTTTGTTTATGATAACATCCATACCTAGATTATTTACGCTGTGATGTCAAAAGTTCGCACTCAAAAATTGTGACGTCTAGACAAACTGCAGTCTACCATCAACATCTTGAAAATACTCCTCTCAGCAGGAAGGTAAAGTGGAACTCCTCACCGATATTTCTTGTTCTCGACACGAGTATCCCGGAATTATACAAATCAAAAATGAATAGACATTTTCCAAGCACGCGTGGTACACCAAAGTGACCAAACTCCCTTTCCATCCGGTGAAATCAGTCAAACGCCAGGCTTTTGCTAGCTGATTTTATATGTATGAAAATCTTTGCACAACACGTCATGACTACGAGTACCTCGTCCAGCTCCTTTACTTAGGTATGATAAAATCCTTCTTTAAGCGAGGATCGCTAAAAACCAAAGTGGTGAATAAAAATGGATATTTTTACAACGACAACGCAATTTGAATATCACAATGTGAGGAGTAAGTGGCACGAAGGACAAAATTAAACCTTCTGTTAATACTGGTTTGCGTACCGTTGCTTGACCTGGACTGGTGTTTTTTAAAAATGTTTCGCTTTTTTTTAATCGAAAATTCTCAGATCAAGTACACTTATTTTTACGCATTTGTTAAATTGTAATGGAATGGGAATATTCCACGAAAAACATAATACTCGTAAAAAGAATCTGTTAAGATAACTGCGCCATTTATTTTCGCTAAACAGCAGTAAGCATCATGTTGAGATTTCTCTTAGGAATTATCACATATAAAACTGAGTTCAGACAGGTGATACATCCTCTAAGTTGCATATTAATCATACCACAGACAACGGGTAGGTAAATAAAGTAGGTAAATAAATATAATAAATTAATTAATAAATAAAGTAAGTAAATAAATATAATAAATAAAGATAACGGTAGGTAAATATTTCTCTAAGCGTTTAGAAATTTGAGTAGATTTACTAAATTTAAAATTTGAGAGAGTCAATTTGCCATTATTTTATTTGCCATGATTTACGTAAATGTAATTTACCAAAAAGGTAGGCAGAAGAGTATAAAAAAATCCCACATGTCACCAGCTTCTTTTATGTCCCGAAATGACACAGATGGTGAGCCCATGGCTATAGACTGCGCAATTATCCAAACGTCAAGCACATATCCAGACTTCGAGCCACTACTAGAAAATCTAAGGTAGAAAAATTCATTTGTACTCGACCCTGGATTTTAGCCCAGAACCACTCGTTCAGTAGTCCAGAGGTATGAAATAACAATATATTTTTCAATTTATTAAAAAAGGTATTTGTCAACAACATATTTATCAAACAATCTAAATAACAATATATTTATATGCAGTCCATTAACCGTGAGTTCGTTATAGTCGGCCTATCTAAGTTAACTGCTGCATATAGGCCCGTTATAAGGGCTTACCATAGTCATACCATGCATCTTGAGCGCCCTCCATGGGCCATGTGTGGACATGTCCTTAAACCTTATTATAATACATTTTATTTAATAACGAGCTGCTCTCGGTGTCGGTTAATCCAAAATAACGATTCTCACACCACGGCGCCATATTATTTTTTGCAAAAAGAAAACCAATAAAATCCGACACGAGCGTGTCGATCAAAAATGTCGCGAAATAATTAAATACAACATTAAATGATAAACCAGTTGCCGAATCGTTCATTGACACCGCTGTGGCGAAGTAATCAAAGTAAATGCACTTTTAAAAAAGGAGCAACAGTTTAATCCATGTACGGCTTTATTTACTTCAGTGCTATAAAATTCATATCTAATAAAGTTAGTATGAGTATGTGTTTAAAATACTGATTGCTCTATAACTGATAACAAGCAGATGTATTCTATCATTTTATTACTCTTAGTATATAATTATACGTTTATAGTATTAGTACACATTAATAGGTTTTAAAAGAAAAACGAATTGTAACATATGCCTTAAAGCTTTAACGCGGGCTTTTTCAAATGACCCATTTACTCTTTATTTGAACAATGTCAATCACATTGAAAGAAAAACAACTAAAAAAATATTTAGGTAATGTGGCATTATAGATAAATATTGTAGACAACAGTGGAATCAAAATCGTTATGTCAATTAACTATCAAAACACAAATTAATAACCAGACAACAATTCATTAACCCAATAATGATAAATAAGGTTAATTCATTTTTGTGTCGATCGCAGATCATAGCTAACCTAGTTTAGTGACTTGTCTACTGCATTTGTTACAGATATAAATAATTTGTTACAGATATGTAAATTTAATAGATATAAATAAATTAAAGCATGTTTTAAATTTTATCACAAAAATATAACATTGTTTGCGTCATTTTCTATAGAAATTTTATAAATTAAATATTTTTTATAAAATCTCCGTATTGAACAGAGTCAAGCCTTTAATACTTATTTGAAACCTTGAATGCACCATAAAATTAAAAATTTGCACCTGAATTCACATTGCAAAGTTTTTCAAGGATACCTAATACTGAAGGTTCTACGTGTACTTTATATATATACTTGATAAGATACATTTTTCTTACGCTTTTTTAATGATTATTACTATTTTTACAATAATAATTTTATTATTTTAATTTGCAATAAATTATATCGCGTAAGGTACGAAATATAAATTATTTCTTATTTTTATAAAATATCTGTAAAACATGACATGACATGCATCTATGCATGGCAATAGGCTCTCCACCTATTCCATAGTGGGACGTAAACGTAACCGATGAAACGTGGGAGTGTTCTGCATTCCGCTGCCTACCTCTTCGGGGATTACAGGCATGAAGTTATGTTTTACGGTTACATATCTAAAACAAATAGCTGCCGAGAAAGAGTAACAATATAATTATAGAATAATTATATATTGAAAAAATGACTATTCTTCGTTTAAAATATTTTATATTTTAACATTCATAATTAGAATGAAGTATATACCGAATTCTGCTATCATTACACAGAGGCATACAAAAAGCTTTTTGTGACGACGGTAAGCACGCGCATTCAGTCCACGATTGAGCGGGAACCGGTCTTGAAATGTCACAGAAGTAACGGAAGGAAGAGCGATCGCCGCCGCTCCGCGCCCACCGCGCGGACTGAATAACGATTGTCGGTTAAACAAATCACAATGCTTGCTCGTGTGAAGACAAAGAGATTCGCTATTTGCATTTTATCCATGTCAACGGAAACGTTCTACAACGTTAATTGCACTATCCTTCTCGGAATCTACGTAAACTGATGGACGTTAATGTTTCTGATCATTTAATTACTGACATTTGTCAAACCATATTGTAACCCAAAATATTGCGATTGTGTAGGTACGATAAAAAAAGACTAATTATTATGCCTGCACTGTCAATTAGAAGTGCTAGTAATATTCTCATCTATTGGAACTCGAACCTCGACCATAGAGTAGTGTAAATGAAATGTCACACCCGACAGTCGAAAAAAGAAGCCCCTAAAATATAATAACACATGTTGCTATTGACCATTTATATTCAGATGACAAGATATTTTAGTGATGAAATCCTTGTTCTTACGCACTTTCCTTGTTTTTACGCACTTTATTTGTAGTTTTGTAAAACTCGCTTATTATAATCTAAATAAAAAAATAAATATATAAAATAAACTCTCCGATCACTCTTTTGAACGACTAAGGTATCAACATTCTCCATAGACCTAGTAGTGGCTCAATCTGGATACGTGCCCATGTAAGACAATAGGCTCACCGCCTTATCCATATTGAGGCCTAAACGTATCTAGTGAAACGTGATTTATATTACATCTCTCTGTCTACCCCTTCGTAAATAACAGGCTTACGTTATCCGTTTACATTTGCATCTGATTTAGGCAGTGGTGATCATGTGTGAGTCGTCAAGATAATATAATTGTACTTCCATAGACCCCGAACGAAACCTGGGCAACGAAATTACACCGATGTTTGCGCAAAGCGAAAATCTATATCGTTTCATTACATTCTAAAGAGTGCATCTCTCATTTTTTTAAATACTATTTATTACTTGATACGACTACATATATTATGCAGATATCAAAATATTGGATACGCGTTTTAAATAAATGTCATATGTTACCATGAATATATTTATTGAAGGGGCAGGCAAGAATATTATTCCCACGTTCCCACATAAACACGCACGCACTAGCACACCCTACATA
>DWEI01002634.1:0-14007 GCA_018245875.1 Mysoria ambigua | reverse complement strand
TATAAACGTGTCTTAATAATATCAATGCTCAAGTACATCCAATATGCTAGTTTGACCGAAGCAAATGAATCCAAATGGCTTCGCTAGTGACTTGTGTACCTGACTAATCGTAAATTTCGTCTTATAAACAAGGTGGTGGTCGGCCCCGTACTTTTTGATACCTGAAGCGAGAACCAAGTGATTCGTCCGGGGAAGAGTTACGTGGGTTATCACTGAACGTATGGGGGCGCCGCTTAGATTTATAACGGAGTGATGAACACAAAACTGTTCTCGCATCCAACCCCTCCCTAACAGAGTACCAATAAGGTCGACTTTTGCGAAGCGAATGGCCAAACTCCGTGGACATTAAGGGAAAAAAATGTAGCAGGCTCGCAATTTGTGTCGTAGTGTTGCCATAGATTTGGAAAATTTGAGGACGGAATGGCATCGTATAAGATTGAAGGATTGCTGCCGGTAATTTAACGGTGAGCGCAGTGCGTTGTGTTGTTGGCAAACTGTTCGCTGGAGAAATACATGACCGTTTGTATGGCGCGCACTCTATCTGGAATGAAATATTAATCCGCACTGTACCATTCGAATACTAGTGTACGCCATAGATAGTGGTGGATCTCTGGAGTCAGTCTGCCATTCCTGGGATCCTGGCTTCAACACATGGCATGCATATATAACATGGCATTCATAACATGTGCAGTTAAGACTAAATATCGCTTGTTCAATGACGAAGGAAAATATTATGACAAATCTTGCACTTCGTTGAATTCTCTATATTGTTACTCAGAACATCAACCCTCATCGGTTCAGCGGACTAAACTGTGGCTGTGTCCTTCACCCAGGTCTTGAAGCGGCATAATAAAATCGTTGAAGGAGATATAAACATATATATAAATTCAAATCACTGTGATATTCAGTTTTCACATATAGCCACATTAATCTAGAACGCTAAATGGGACTATGGATTAGGGCTACAATATGGTGCTGATACAACCACAATGCAATATAATTATTTTTTATTATACGCCCAAAGGTAAAGAAACAAATAAACAGAAGATTCAAGAAAATTGACAGTACACAAAAGACGGTCTTATGGCTAACAAGTAAAGCACGCCACTGAGCTCGATCTTCAGCTCGTTGCATCCAACCGCTGCCAGCGCCTACACAAAAATGACATACCTGCTACTATAATTGTTAATATATTGTGATGCCAGAACCATCAAAGGTTAAGCAGAGAGCACCGTTTAACAGACCTGACGCTCGCCTCGCCCTACATACATACGAGTATCAACATAGAACCAGTACCAAAACCGACGCGTGTAGGTGGCATACATATTATGCATGTTGTAACGTGGTACGTGTTGAACAATACAATAACAATCAGCGACGCGATCGGGGCAGCGCCGTGCGTGTGCGAGCGAACGCGACGCACGACCGCCGTGCAGCGCCCCCCCCCCTCCCCCCCCGCTCGGCCTTGAGCGTACCTGCGTCGAACGAACACGACAAACATTCATTAGACGTTACATTTTTTTATCACATTCAACGCCGACATTATGCATACTAATAACGTATAGAAAAATGGAAATTGAATACAAAGCTAAATGCTAGTACGATTGTTGAAGTAGAGATAAATGGTTGACAGATTCAAATGAATAAAAATAAGAACAGAAGAGTTATTTAGAGTGTAGAGTGTAGAGAGTGTAGAGTATTGTGTGCAGAATTGATGCTTGATTATGATGTGGTCAATGGATACACTCATATGTAGAAATAACTACTGAGGATTTCTACCTCTTTCATTACCTATTTCAATCAATTGAAATAGGTATTTTCCTGTATTCTGTTCATGTGTAATATTGAATTAGGGTTATTGTAGACTTTGGCGTATTAATTATTTAATCCATGATAGTAAAAAATGACAGCAAGATAGATGCAAATATCTATGTATATCGCTATAGTTAACAAAATTCAGATGCGTTATCATTTTACAAGGGAACGTTCGCTATCGTTTCGTTTCCATATCGCGTCAGTGAGCGCCCGAGCTGTAAAACACGCGGCGCGACGACGCGGCCGCGTCGCGTCCAATGCGCGCGATAACGTACGGCGCACGCACTGCCGCGGGCTGTTCCGTGCGAGAATATATTCAGCCTCGATAGCTTCCAGCCGCGCTCACCGAACTGGAGCAAACTGAAAGTACCGTAGCCGCACACATCGACCGATACTTTAACTATATTACTTGGTTACCAAATACCTAATAATAATTATTGAAATACAGTCCGTGAAGTGAAGCAGTATACATGCCCTGATCCCGTGCCGAGATGCAACGTGTCGTAGGAGGCTGCTGAGCCAGGCGTGGGCCGGTCGCGGTGTGGCGCGGTCTACCTCGGCACAGCCTAATGTCCTGGCCGCTTATGAGCAGCAGTGCGACCCTGAACCCACATGGGCAGGCTAGGAAATATAGGCATAATCCCTCAGAGGAGGCCTATAACCAGCAGTGTATTATGTAAATTAACATCAGCGTTTAGCAATATCTGAGTGTGTGATATAGTGAGTGAACTTTTTTATCTTAATGTTATTGTGGTGAAACAGAATATTTTGACTAATATAATAATAATAGTATATTCCATCAGGCGAGATTGCGGCTAAACGCTAGCTTGTAACATAATAAAAATATATGTATAACAATTAGGTACATTTTAGTGAGCGACAAGCTCTCGGGGGATGTCCCGCCCGACGGCAGAACACAGAGGCGCGAGGCGCGCGGGCGCGGAGCGGCTGACGGCCCGCGCAAGATTGATCACGCCCGAGTCAGCCTTGATACTGAAACATTTGCTCTTTCGTTTCCAGTCGCTGCGTACTTTGGTGTCGCTAACGTATTCTTAAAGGACACCGCCTAACTGTGACCGGTACGCGTAGGGTTCTCCACTGTGGCCCACATGAACGTACGGACAAAGGATACTGGTGTCCTTGTACATTTTTGTATTCTGCCATTTGTTTTTACTATTCCATTGCTTGTTTGTTTCTAGTGTGTGTTTAAATAGTAACATAATATCATGCCTGTAATCCCCGAAGAGGTAGGCTGAGGAGTGTAGAATACTTCCATGTTTCACCTGTTACGTGTACGTCCCTCTGTGGAATAGGTGGTGAACCTAATGTACCTACCTAACCTCGATTAAATAGTATCCATATATGTTGGTAATCGTTATTTTTGTACATACGTATATTACGGTGGATTTTGAGCGAAGAAATGAAGGTTCTTTTCTCAATTGTAAATCTTATGAACTATGTACGTGTATATCGTTCTTACGCGCGAAATGTTGATCGAGGCATGTATCGTTAAAGCCTAAGTCGAAATCTCCGCGTGACACGTGTCTCTCCTCGAGCTCCCGCATCGGCACGTTGCTAAGCACGATCGTGAGCTGTCTTATCCAGCCACCGCCAGCCCGGTCCAACCAGTGGCTGGGCATTACCGTGGAACCCGTCGACGGAGCCACAGCCCGTGCACTTGTTGCTCTCCGCGTGTCGCTTGAACTGTCGCCCGGTCGGTCTGGCCCGCTGAACGCGTGATGGGATACCTTGTCTCATTTGTATATATTGTGTACCTTACCTATTTATAGACAGAGGCAAAACAATTCAATACTTTCTTCTTCACTGTTTGTTAAACGATTTTCCTTTCATTTTTGTTGTTTCGTAGCTATGGTCGAGAGCTACTCGTAAATCTATTAAACAATGTTTTGCGCCCATAGATATACAAATGACTCGAGGAAACCTGTTCGATATATTTTTTGTATCATAAGCCCAAACCTTATACTTAAAACTTTCTGTTTTTCGAATCTCAAGCATTAGGCGAGCTTTAGTTTACAGAGAAAACTTAGAAAAATGGTAACCTATTTAAAGTAACATCGCACCTATATTTCCCAAATAAGGTGGACAGAACGTACGTAACTTCACACCTGTAATCCCCGAAGGGGTAGGCAGAGGAATGCAGAATACTCCCCCGTTTCACCAGTTACGTTTACGTCCCACCCTGTAATAGGTAATGAGCTTATTGCAATGCATCGGGCACATATCCAGACTCCGAACTATCACTAGAAAATCTCAATTAGAAAAATTGTATAAAGCTCGACCCAGGATTTGAATCTAAGACCTCTCGATCGACAGTTACGATAGCGTCCAACACGATCGACGAAGCGGTCAATTATTATCTATCTTATCAGTAAAACTGTATAATTTAGGATAATTCGACCAACAGTAAAATACCATATAAAATATAACGTCATTAAAATCTTTTCGAACGGCGGCACCGCTGTTCGTTTGAAAAAAGAATTATTGGAATCCAACGGGCATATTAATCGATGCAGTTTTATGGTCGGATAATCTACAACCAGGTGAAACCAAGCGGCCGGTTCGATCGCCCGCTGCCGCCGGGCGGGGCCGAAATAGCCCCAGCACACACTACTAGCCAGTGCACATAAGCGTTTCGGGGCGGACGCTTTCAGGCCGTGCGCCTTAACAACTTAAATGTGAGAGGTTTGTGGTACTCTCCCACGTTGTACCAGCCACGTCGTATGTTATGCACATAGCCCTTCAGGGAACAGCCTCAGAGGACCCCTTATGTTCAGCAGTGGACTAAGACAAGCTCATCATGTAATCATGAGGATATATTTTCAATAACCTATATATACGAGTATTTGACATAAAGTTAATTTGAAAATATCACTTACGTCTAAATCCTAAAGTTTTCTACTTAAATTAAAGGATATTGCGTCACAACGAAGGTGCCGAAGTAAAAGATTGACAAGTAACATTTTACGCGAAAACGGATCTGATTTGGCGCCGTCCCGCGGGATGTCGCAGTGATGTGTATTGAGAATGTGCGACGTCACAGAGTCTGTGAGGTAGCATTTTGTTTACAATTTTAATTTCCAGCCGAGAATTCACAAAATATGTCAAATACTCGCTGAGAGGTTTGCCAGGAAAAATCGAAACCGGTGTGATTGTGGAAGAGTCGCGGCAGGTTTTTACATAACTTGTATCTACATAGTTGAGTCGGACACGCTGTCAAGGCCACCTGTTAGTAACTAGATGTGGTCGCCTCTGGATATTGTCAGCGCTTGAAGAGTCACAAATATATTCCTTCTCTACTTGCTTTTCTCGAAGAGAACCACTCCATTCTGCCGCGGGAATACCTCAGAAGGTAGTTTATTCCATATTCCACACGTATGCACGTTATTAAAACCAGCGTGTGAACCGAGCGATATATTTTGACCTCAAAAACGTGCGTACAATGTAACACGAAAGGTGCGTGCCCGAGTCGGAACCGAATATGAGACTGAAATATTAACCAGTAGGCTGGTATTATAACTTTATATTTATTCTCTTCAAATTTTATCGAAATACAATACAACAATACAAATAGTTGAGGTGCGGGTAGATGGTTAGCTTTTGGACGAATTGTGTCGCAACTACCTCAACGTCTTTGTAATAACAACGACGTATTAAAAATCTATTTCAATTTACCTCACCGATATATTATGTTACCGTAAAATGTGGACGCATTTTAACGGATAACTTCGTCGAACGTATAGATGGAGCAACACAACAGGCCACGCGAACGTTAAATGCATTACGGAGCGTACTCTATTATAAAATTGTCGCTGCGCTGCGCTGAGAGCAGGTGCGGCCGTGATGGAGTCGGAGAGCGAATTGCTCTATTTGTCAGCCCGCGGCGGAAGGAGCGGCTTGTAAGGACTTGGTCGCTACTTCCGAAAAATATTTTCGAATTACTACACTTCTGTAAAATCAGTTTCGAGTCGAAGATAGGCCGATAGTAGATAGACTGAAGACAGGAAGTTAAATTGCATCGAATATTCTGGAATAGTTGTTGCTATAACAAAACAAACAGTACCTACCCTCAGATGAAGTATTTGGCGCAATGGTGACATAATAGTGTCCAATAGGTGGAAGTGTTATAATGCGAACACGGAAAGTTACCTGGGAAAACTCTATGAGTTGTGTACGTGGGTATCGGCGTCGAGTTATTGTGAACTGATCTCCGGCGATGGTTCGCGGGAGGCTGCGTTGGTGTGCTCATCGCCCACTTGTTATGCCTTAGTTGAGAAAGTTCGACATACGGTAAATGAGGAATCATTGTAAATACTTTAATATCTGTCTAGTTAGTTATTGTTTAATATTTAAATTGTGGATTGAATATTGGTAGGAGACTTTCTTAACCTTTCTCACTCTGAGCGAAGACCCGTTCTTAGCCGTGAATAAAAGGGTTGGTGATGATCATGACATCGAGGGCGTGGCGCTCCGCATCCTGCACCATGCTTCAAAATTTCACTATTACATGACTGTCATCATTCCATTCAATGATCAGCTATCGAACACAGGCCTCCTCTTGCAGTAAGGCACAGTTTGGTAGCTAAATGGAGTGGAGACACAGTTTGGTAGCTAAATGCGGAGTTGGCGATTTCACACGTTGTTTTTCATATTTATTAGGCGAGCACGGCATACCTCTTGATGTTTTCCTTAACTACAACGCAAGTGATGTCTAATAACACATACATATATAGCTTAATGTATGACAAGACTCAAAGCGCAGACACTCGGATGTTACGGTTGAGATCCACATCAATGGTTTATTATAAAACTGTAGACGCTTAGGCTATAAACAGTATGAACAATCTGAAAAGTGAACTAACGTAACGAGCGCGATCGACTCATTAATGATTGGTTGATAAATCTACTATCGTGTCCGTGCTAGGCGCGTGCCGTAACTAGCGGAGCCGCCGCTTGCTTTTACTGCATGTCAGTCGTGACCACCCGTAGAGGTGGACGGCGGAGTGAGGTATACTAGGTTCGCCGCCTGATCAGGCATGCCGTGTGAAGAGACCGATGTGTATCTCAGCAGCAGGCCAGACGTGAGAGGAGCGTCACGCTGGTGCGCTCGGTGCTCTGTGCCTGTCCGCACGGGGTCTGTCGTGATCATCTAAGAATAACTTCTGAAAAATGCAGCGGGTCGTACTCTTGAAACGTACTCTTGAAACAATGGCCCGTCAAAATGTAGAAAAGACAAACATATCAGATTGCTATTGATACAAAAGTTTAAACAATCACGACAGCGGCAGATACGTGCAGCCTCACAGCATGGGCGCTATGTTTAATTCAGAGTGGCGCGGCGCGGCGGGGCTAAGTGATTGCATCGGCTGTAAATTCACGTGCAGAGAGACAGAACACTGATTCAGTAGCATTTCTATGTACTTTATTTCAGTACACTGAATTAGACTAGCGTCATTTCGGAATAATCTACAAGTACAGTGTAATTTAGTGTAAGCTTTCATGCAGTTAGCATTGCCGCAGTATTCGGACAGAATAACATACAAGGTAGTACTATGTAGTTAGCTGGAGTGAAATAATTCCTGTGGGAACGCAATCCATTCCCGCAGCAAAAAGTAACTCAAGTTCTACAGCTTCGAACTATCCTCATGACAACATTTAATCAAAGACGGTTAAGTAGTTCAGTCGTGACAGCGTAAATAACAAACACATACAATTTAACTTCTTTAATATTTACATGCCATGAAAATAAACATACACTACTAAATGGCTACCGACAAGTAGGACCAGTCCGGTACCAGGTCGCACCATTCTAATAATTCATTATAATAAATATGTCCGCACACAGACATAGATCCAGAAGCAACCACCGCTAGAGCCTGTGTTAAGGAAAGCCGACGGCTAAAATTGCCTATTGATATACACTTATATAAATGTTATTTATATACCCAAACACAAACTACGTCTGCTCATTATACTAATTTATATTCTGGCTGGAAATGGAACCCGAGTCTCCCAGACTCATCAATCAGGTTTGATAAATACTGGACTAACGAGCTAGTCACATTCTAACATACAAATATTGCAGATTTTAAAAAGTATATTACAGCATAGTCGCAACGTTACCTTTATCAACGTATTTATGTAGTGACGTTTTTAAGGGCTAGTTTTATCGCCAGATAATGTCACACAGTCCACATAAGTCGTTTAAATTGGGCGTCGGCCATTGGGACGGTTTAAAAAATTGGAATTCAGCGTCGGAACACGAAATGGGTCGCAGAGGAGTCCATGCATATTTATTGTAGCGCCGTACTGCGTGTAGTGTACGGTCTGCCCGATGCAATCACTCAGCTCTGCACTCCGCCAGCGACGGGCAACCCCAAGTATGAATTAAACATCACAACCTCACTGAAATCGCTCATAAATTCTCCACACTTACACGTCTCTTGATGTACCGACAAATATTATCTTTGACGACTTCCAAAGGTCTCTTTTCAACTACGATATCGAAATTCGCGAAATTCTCCAAGTAATTTTACCTTTGTTTTTCCCTACTTCAGCAAACCAGAGAGTAATGCGCGAATTAAATAAAAACAAAAGTTCACCTAAAGTCACGTATTCAAAATAAAGGATAGGTTATTTGTATGGGATATTTGTTTAGAGGATGGTGGCCGTTACCAGCCGAGGCCAGCCACAAAATTTTATAGTAATCTTCACATGAACCTTTTAGGTAGTATGAATAAAATGTACTACGCACTAGTCTAAAAGCTTTACTACGAGTTCGCTTAGAGGAGTATTTTTCCAGACGACTTTGTACAGTAATGCATAATGTATATGAGACCGGCGTGCGTACATACTCGTAATAACAGTGATGAATGTGAAAGTGTGAAATGCAAGCACGGAGCGATGGTAAAAGCGTTTGCTCCCAGTGCTGTCTGCCCGCCCCGTAAGGCGGGTCGTGTAACGATTCAATGAGAATACCGCATGCACGAGAGGTGGCCATATATCACGTAAAGACACGCTCCGCTCAAGAGCAGCTAGCCCATAAGTTGTTCACGCTTGTGGAGCGTGCTTTATCGTTGCAATGGAAATAAACAGCCATAAATCGTTAAGCGCATTAACTCCAGGAAAAATGGACCGCGATACATTTATTCAGCGGAATGGACGATAAAACGCCAATGCACGTTATTTGAGGAGAGCGGCATAATGTGCCCGCGGAGCCAGAAGATTGACCGGGCGAGAGCGCACCCCTACTACGGGGTGTACAGACTTGGATGCGGTTTATGTTACGCAAAAGTGTTCTCTCGATGAACTACAAGTTTATATCGAGCTTGAGTTCAGATTGATTGTACGATCATCGTTATCATCCTGTTTCGGTTTAATGCTGGACAGAGGCTTTTCCTAGTTCAGAGAAATATTGCTCATTCTCTCCACGTTGAGCATTGTGGACCGTGGAACGCATCTCCGTGCACCGCCTTCGCTGCTACTTGGCGATGACCACGGCATTACCCCGTGTTCAGGTAGATTACCCCATACCGTCGTCGAAGCCGTGTAAAATATAAAAATAAATTGAAAAGCTTTGAAGGATTTTTTCTGGGTTGCTTCGCTTCGGTTTTCTCTGGCACAGACAAACCGTAATAACTAAAATATATGTTACATGAGAATAAAAATACGTCCAAAAACAGAGAACTTCAGCAGTGACATATGCAAATGCATGAACGTGCAAAAATTAAAAACACTGACGCAGTAACTCGTGCGAGGGGATCGAGTGAGCTGCGAGCGTTCGTGGAAATTGAAATTCAATTAGTTCTTCAAAACGTTGCACATTAGCGTAACCAAGTGATTTATTTGTTCAGCGAAGTCGCAGTGGTCCGCGGCACGCCTGCGAAGAAGAATGAATACGGAAGCATTGGGAATCGTTCTCGCGAGCCAATGAACACGGCACGCGGTCGATTTAAAGTACTTTAAACACATTTATCAGCAGCACATTGGATTAGAAAAGACAGAATACGCTCCTTGATGTAATTGCTTTGTGTAGCCAGTGGCTTTCATTCTTTTACACTATAAATATTTGTTCTACCTGCGTGAACTACAACTTGAAAGTTCAAGTTAAAACTATTTACGAGAGGTAATTACGCATGTTATTCTGGGGCCGCAGTATAGTATCCAGTCAAAAATCAGGCGGTTGCAGAATTTTATAAAAAAATATATGTAAAATTAGTGTTGTAAATTGTACAAGATACAAAAGACAATTCAGAAAGAGCATGCGATACCGTCGTTAAAATTAAATGTATAATATAATAACAACATTTGTGTCGTAAAATGTATATAACAATATATGTACGTGTTATCGTGTCATTATTGAATTGTCTCTTCGGGGATTACAGTGAAGTTACGTTGAAGTTTATAAACAGTTTCATCTCACTGAGCCAACAGTTAGAACTCATTTATGAGATCGATGCTATTCACAACGAGTTACAAGAAGATACAACATGTCAAGAAACATCATCCATTACTGTTTGTCACTGATTGAGTTGAATTTCTGTTAGAGAAATGGTTTAACCACTTATTGTATTATGCCCTTTCAGCTATTTATGAAATCAATTTATTTTCTTTATAAAAGTTGACTTTATTTCCGAAACCAGCACGAACGCAAGAAGCTGAACTGAAGTATTCAAAACCGTTCCAAATCGCTTGCGCGTTCGAGTGACCGGTTTTAAGACCGTTCCATTGCCGCGGCTTTAACACGATTTATTCATATAAAACCGTTCCACTTCTGCAGCTTTCATTCGACTCTGCGCGGCGGGGCTTTATGCTGACGGTTAACCTCAAGTTAAACTGATGACCGTTTTTTGTGATAAACAGTGTTTAGTAATAAACATGAGACTCGTTTTGATAGTGTGACATTGTGCTTGACAAAACCTTTGTGACATTTGTCAGTAGATGATTTGATCCTGCGTACCTGACATATCCAAGGTTTCCGTAAACAATTCATTAGATGGCCTGCATTTTACACCTGCCTCATGTCAATTAGGTCTAAACAAATAAATGGTCTTGTACCATTCATAAGTTATCAGTAGATAGATAGATTAATGTCTTATTTATTTGTATTATTTATGTCTTTTAATATGAAATTTATTTTTAATCTTCACCAACACGACATTGTGGTTTGTTTAATGACTTGTTAGATTTGAGTAACATTATTTTAGTTTAAATTCAACAAATTATTATAAACCTTAGGCTAAGTAACTTGTACTCCGTTGAAATCGCGCTGTACATCTTAAAACTGTATTGTCTCTTACTATATACTAACAATATTCGTATATTGTGTCCCATTTCTATATAAATTTATAGCGTCATACAGTTTTATTCCGCGTCGCGTCAATCAAAGCTTCCGGCCTCGTCTGTGAGGGTGGGTTTTAGTGCGGCTCTACGACGACAATCCCCATGTTTCATTCATACCGTAAACCATCTCCTAATGTGTTGCGTTGAGTAGTAACATAACAGAAATAATAAATCACGTTTATACTTTTAACGGCTTGTATCAGTAAACATTCCTATGTGTGTACACAATACAGGCACGGCAGGATTCAGTTCCTGGAAACGTGCGCGGCCCATCGAGGACGCCACGATGTTTGTGTTTGTTGAAGTCGCTCGTTTCACCAATATGTGGATTGCTGTATTGCTTTCCAAATATGTATATATCAATGTAGCTTATCCTTTCATGAAATGATTAAATACAAATTACAAAATACATTCTTAATATATGTAATTCCTATATAAGAGCGCTTCTATTAAGTAGTAAATATTATTATGAAATACGCGGATATTTTCCCGAGGTCCCGCAATAGGCCCACCGCCTATGGCACAGTGCGACGTAAACGTAACTAGTGTAATGTCATGTTCATAGGCGTTATGTTACGTTTACTGTGAGACAATATTTATTTTAAGTACCGGAAGAGGATACAAAATTCCCCTAAGTGTATTGTATTTTTTTAAAACCTAACTTGCAAGTAACTTATTCATCTGTTTTAAACAGAAAATCATTTATCCATCAGACTGCGGCTCCGTAGCTGGACGAATAAAGCCTACGGCCCCGCCCCCCGCTGGCCTATTTTTAAAACTCGTATTGGGACGTACGCGTTGCTTTTTTAACGTTTAGATTCAATTGTATTTGATCATAAACAACGCTAATGAAATATATACCTACGACGATTACAAGTGTTTGTTCCGTGTCTACTTGAAATGTATGTAGGTTTGTCCTAAAGTGTGTACATACTCGTAAAGGTCATCGGCCGCTGGGCTGCGACAGCACGAGCTAGCTTCCAGGGCGCTTTGGCACCAGGTTGTCATCTGTGTAGATGTCATATTCATAAACATTATTTTAGTTGTTGTTATGGGACAACTAACTAAGTTATATTTCTGGTGGCATGGCAGAGCGATAAATGCATGGTAACAATAACTTTTTTCACTTGTTTGGTTTTATTTTTTTTAAGTTGAGTAATAATTGGTTACTAATAATAGGCCCATTTGCCTCCCGGGCCGGGGTTTCTGACGTCTGGTCATGTATCTCCAGTAAAGGTATATTTGTGTTTTTAAAATATTAAGGTGTTCCCTATAACTTTATAAAATCCACGCCTGCATCGGGTGGGATATGCCTTCATAATATTTCATAAATATGAGAAGGTATCATGTTATGAATCACGTTGTGTTCCCGCCCTGCCGCCATCTCCCGCTGAGCTCGTGGGCCCACGCGATAAACTGCTGAACCTTATTGACCCATTTGCTGCGTTAGTTTTAACGCTGGCACACGCATCTAAGTGGTGTTGAGCAATTAGACGATACCTCGTTTTTACACCTTAGTAATTCTGTTCGTGAAAAACTTATTGAGAAAAAACGGATGGACATAATATTTCAAAAAAGGCAGAAAGCCTTTCACTTGCCCACATGCTCATTATTTAGCCGTAATATTTTCACATTTATTCAATTTTTATACCTCACACTAGAGCTTTCAATAATTTTTACCTGAATGCGAATATTTTCTAATATAATCTGCGTCATACGGTGTTCTGAAGGATGTATGTTGAGCGGAGTTCACTACTTCAGTGCGGACTTGCGGCGTATTCACGAGCGCACCCCGAGCCGACAGCGCACAACGCTACGAAAATATTAACGGCATAAATCAACTGAAGTTCGTTTCGATAGCTTTACAAAAATCCGCGCTTTTATTAATTAAATGCAAATATATACGTCGCAAACGTATCGATTCGTAGCTAATGTGCATTTCAGGACATTTTGAATATAGAACCATCGTTATAACATAATCTCATATGAAGTGAGTGATGAATGTGGGAAAATCACGTTAGGTCTGTGATCAGGTCTGTATATTTGATAATATTTGATACGGGGTGGGCAGAGAGCACCCTGCCTATTCCGTAGAGAACGTTGCGTTACGACACCGTATCTAATATTAATATCGTGATTATATTTCATCGACACCGTTATCGTGAACGCGTACGAAATGGAACCCATTCATCATATGAGCGGGCGATACATTACGACGCGCTCGTTACGTCAACTCGCGGATTTGCGGCTTAGCTATTTATGCACGCGCCGATATACCGCCACGGCTTAACGAAACTGCTGATATAATCCCGCATCCACTTTATACATACATGTACTGTGTGGGTGCGTCTACATCGGCGTCGTTTCAGCTGAAATTTGTCAACTGCTGTGTCCGCAGCGGCGCTCGCGCGTTAGGCGGTGGAATGTTTGCCGTGCGGATTTCAGGCTCATTTGCAAACATGGTAATACTCCCGCGGGTGGACGATGATGTGCGGGGTAATGCGCAGTCCTACATTATGTTTATACTGTTTCGAGTTCAAAACTTGTGACATTGCTGTTTATGCTTTATGTACAATAAACACTACGATATATAAAATAAATTTAACTTGAAGCATGTCTCGTTGGTCGTGTTGGTTGTGGAGATCCCGGGTTTGATTCCCGAGTCGGATACTAATAATTTTCTAATTTAGATTTTCTAGTAATGTTTCCGAGTCTGGATTTGTGTTCGATATATGGCAATAGGCTCACCATAGGCTATTGGTGGTAGAACCTTCTGTGGTTCGACTCCGGCAGCACCACCGCCACACCTATTTCTGCCTTATAACAGCAGCG
>DWEI01002633.1:0-14007 GCA_018245875.1 Mysoria ambigua | reverse complement strand
CGTGAAACTTTAAGAAAGTAAAGTTGTTGAAACCACAGGTGTAGAAGGTAAAGGGCTGAAAATAATTATCAATTGCGTATTACATAACCGAATGTGTCATGTTTAAAACATATATTAAGAAAATTGTACTGACTGTATATGTGGCGTTGGTTGCCTTATGATCACATTTTAAATTTAACGTTGAAACGAATAATATTTTGAACGTCAGACAAACAATTATCAGGAAAACCAGTAGAAATCGTTTACCGAAAAAATCATATTCGTATGTTCTGAAACCAGTGGAGTATATAGGTTGCTTAACCTGATTTATTTATCAAGTTGGCAGAATACTTTTATTACTGAATCGCACCTGACCACCTTCGCCTTCAACGCTTTGCAGTTCACGCCACTCCTCGATCGTCTGCGCAAGGTCCACCTGGCACAAGGGTACCTTTACTTCGCCGATCTGGTCGTGCTTGGAGAATCGGTCAAAGTCGAAGATCGCAAATACCAGAGTTTTGTTCATGGCGTCCGCGTACGGTACACTCTGTACAAAAATGAATTAGTTATAATGTGCATTCAATAAAAGCATTCGTTCTATAAGTACAAGATTATCATTCCTGTATAGAACGTCCAGAAAAAATATTTAGAGTAGGTATTGAAATATCGTACCTTAAAAACAAAGGTTTCATTGAATACAGGGTTCAGGGTCTTTCGGTGGACTTTGGTTTCGAACTTCTTCTTCTTGTCCGGGAGGAGGTACACTTTGACGTAGGGGTCCGAGGTGCCGCCCATGTCGAGCGCGGGCAGCTCCTCCGCCCGGATCACCGTCACCGACAGGCTGTTGCTATTAAAGTCATATTCCAGCTGCAAATCGTCAGGTCAGGTGAAACATGTGTGCCGCATCACGAACGTAAAGGGGAACAAAATGCAGTGTGACAAGAAATCGGACCGAACGAAACAAGTATATAGATACTGGTCGGTTATAAAAATTTGAAAATAAACTTCTGAATGATTTAAAATGAACAAAATCAATGGAAAAATTTAATTATTTAAAATGACATGTACGTGATCGTGTTTAACCATTATATTATCGTTGTCTTGACGTCATGCACATGTGACGATCTTAACGATTAAAATAGATCTGTTTACCGATATGAAAAAAAGGGGTGACAGTATGATTTTCTTATAGAATCGATATTAAAAAAACAAAAGGAAAGAAGTATGGAACGGTTTTCGTAATCGCTAACCAACATATTCAACGTCATATCAAACAAGAAACTGCATTTATAAAACAGAACGCCAACGTCGAGTATGTTAATTGCTTTATGATATGTACAACTGCTAAGAAAGGAAACGAAAATGATTTTGATATGAGACAATCGATATGAAGATGAGCTTGACTTTGTGACTTCCCATCGCCAGTTTCGTAGCAATTGACATAGCCGATTAGGAGCACCGTCCTGCTTCGTCCCTCGAGCGACTCGCCGTCGACCTTACCTTGTATTGCAGCTTGCCAAGTTTCTGCTCCTCCTTCTTGGAGTCGCCGTCGTCGGGCTCCTCGGCGTTCTCCGTTAGCTCCTCCATATCCGGCTGAACCTAAATGCACGTCCCGCGGCAAATTTCACATGAATATCATATTTCTTATATGTATAAAGAGTGAGCAGCGGACCCAACATTGCTAACGATATGCATTTGTTTCAATAGATTATTATGTATCTACCTAAACGAAGAACGTATGGTATAGTACCATTTATAAGATTGACAAGGTCAACCAACACTTCCATGGGAGTTAATTCCGGCTAATATAACGCATGTTAACCAGAAATGTGTCCGGAACTGTAATTTAATTGTTATTATTCGGGTGTACTGTACAAGTGCAGCACATAGATTATACAGTATAGCATTACCTTTTCCTTATATGCAGACCCCAGGAGCTGGACGGACTTGAGATCGACACCCTTCATACCCTTTTTGCCGTCCTTGGACCTGCGCTTGCGGAAACATCGCCGGATGCAGCAGAAGCATATCCCAAGCACGACCACACCCACGCCTGAAGATAATCATTACATTATCAATAATGTTCGTGTAAAATTCCATTTGTTTCATATTTTATGAATTACAGGCGAACATTTAGCCGCGATGCTACCAGATGCCTGTAATAACACGTCAGCAATTTTTGAAGTAAAAAGCTTGTAACAAAAACAACAGCATAATGTGTGGTGAAATATAAAATCAATGTCACCAGGAGATAAATAGTAGAATGGTAGAATGGACGAATAGAACTTGCCGACTAAAATGGCGACCAGCTGCCACGTTTCCATGTTCATTTTATGCGCCAGCTCCGCTGTTTTCTCCACGATGGTCTCCTGGGTGGTCGTGGTGGTGGACAGTTGCATGTCCACCGTGGATGGTGCCGGTGTAGCAGAGGCTCCCCCTACAAACAGTGTTTCGATTTATTTATCAATAACTTTCTTAAATAAGATTAATTCGGAACACCCATATGCCTCATGTCCAATAAATTTGTGTGTGTGGATTTGCGGAGAGGGGGTGGGTTTTTCTTATTATGAATATACCCATGTTGGTTTTATTGTTTGATTCTCGTACATTACATTACATTGTTTTATTGTGGGATTTATAGAACATTTTCATACTTTCAAATTACTACATCTATATTGTTATTAATTTGTTATTAAGCGACAGTAAGGCTCATGTAAGCAACAGTTAAAGCTGCGTCGACATTGATTGAAATGTTATTGAAATCGAAATTGTTGTCATTTAATTTGAAAATAACAGAAAAATTTGATTGATTTGCCTACTTATATCAAAACACATCTCTCATTTTAATTAGTTTCATTAAATAAATCAATTTATTATTAGACTCTATTTTTATTTAAGCAGCAGACGAGAGACGCGTAGTCTAATAGAAGTTAAGAGTCTCTCTAACCCACGCATATTTCGATATTATTTTGAAACTTCAAACGCCCTAAATATTATGTAACTTATGCAAATTGCTTCGTGACGTCTTTGTCTTTACAATTTGATTGAACGTAAACGTGAACGTTCAATCAAATTGTAATTTGATTGACCTTAGCAAAAATCCTATTCTTTAAAACTGTCTGTGTTCCTTATACAAAATTGTTAGTCATTTGTGCTTGCGGGTTCTCGTGGTCACTTACCCGTGGCGGGGCCTGGCGTGGTGGTAGTGGTGGTGGTGGTGATATTGTCATTCGCGCCGTTGGGCGCCTCCCGGCGCCACCGGATCTGCATGCCGTTCAGCGGAGACATGACTGCAAATTACGATTTGATTAAGAAAATATTTAACCGAAATCCTATTAACAGCCAACTCTGTTTTTCTGTACCTGAAAGCGTCACACTAAGACTCAATTTTATTATTGTTATCTAATACGAACAATTGAGAACGATTACATAATTCATGTGGGTAATATTTAAGCCAGTGGGTGATTTAAATAAGTGGGAATCTAAATTACGATTAGTATGCAACACAACCTATCCAAGGACCGTACACGCAGGAGTTTTATTTATAAAGAAAAATTAAAATATATATAAATTCTTCAAATCATCCCATTATTTTTGTTAATATACACTTTACAGATGTAAGTATTTATGTGTAATACTAGGTATTATACTCCCCGTTACAATAATTACTCCCAATTTGGACTCCCATTTAGGACGATAAATTTTTCTACTGGAAATAAATTAATTTGCATTGTAACTCTGTTGCCTGTAGAACATATATTACTACGCCCTATGTATGAAATATACTGCCTTCCCTGATGGGTACTGCAACGAAATCTGATTATTGTTAAAAATATGTTTGCTAAAATAATAAATTTACAAATCATGAAGTTTGTAGAAATTTGTGTCTTTTGAATATTGTAAAAGCATTTCAATAGCTCAAACCGACAAAAATTAACTAAAATAAGACACGACGCTGCTATTGGTTGTGCATTACACGCACAGGAATTTTCCATTAACTATAAAACTTGTACGTCCTTTACAGAAAATGCGTGGGCTAAGATATGTACGCGAGCTGTTCTACTGTTCAGCGATCCATATAAAAGTTATGATTATAATAAAATGTCGGTAATAAATTTTTAAGCTTTATAAACATTTGGAAATTGCTTATGAGAAGGGTAAATTCCTTTTGATGTCGTGAGTATAAAGTTTACTGTATTAAAATATTTTACAATCGCCACCAAAGTTGTTTTATAAGCTTTCCTGTGGTATGTGTGTAGCAGTTACCATTTCAAAAAGGTCAGATACTTTAGATGCGGGTTATGAAACGTTAGAAATGCTAGATACTTCTAGATGAAGTTAATAAAATTAGTAATACACAAACCTACTAGGAATAAGGTGAAAATGACATGTATCAATGGACTGTAAGTCTTATGAAATATCAGGATACATTCGTCTAATCCTTCTTACTTCCTTTACATCGAAGACTTCTACAATATATGGAAGTACTGTTTTAAATACTACAATGTAGTAATTTAGATTTTCATTTTATAGTAATCATGAGAAAATATATGAAGTCAAATATTTTCATTGCGCGCAGTCCCATTTAACATGCAAGCCTTGATCTTGATTTTGTCGTGACATCTTTTCAGATGTAAAAATCGATACAACACTCGATGTATAAGGGAAATAATTTTCACGGACGACATCGGGGCAGGCCGGACGCTTTACAGAAATTACATGAAGATATCCAGTAACGCTTAATACTAGTGACATTTACTGGAATACATTTAGGACCTTGAAATGCCGACGCCAATAATTGCACCACTAAAAAGCTTTGGTACAGACCAAAAAGCATATTTTGGTTACGTACGTGACATTATATTGTTCTATAATACATCTTTTATTTGAGCAGATCTCGCACTCAGTACACAAACACGAATTAAGTTAACACTGTGCTAATGAACGGGTGGAAAAGTGATCTTATTATTAAAGTCGGCCATACCTGCTGCGACGGAAGCCAAAACGGGGCAGCTCACGCGATACAGCGGTGCAACATTTATTGCAGCAACGTTTGCGAATATAAAACCAGTCTCCGTACGGTTACTTATAAATCCCTGGTTCCGCGGTCACTTAGTGCGAGTTTGGTTCATATCTGTCTAATTTTAAATATTCGAATGGTGTCTCCGCTGCGTGGCGAGGCGAGGACGGCGGAGGTGCGCGCGCAGCGGATCGATCGCGCCGCGCGCCGCGCCGCGCGCCGCGCCGCCCCGTGCGCCGCGGGGCCGCCGAGTGGTCACGTTTACGTCACACGTTGCGTACATTGACGACCGGCCTTTGAAAACCCGCCCGCTGAATGGTCGATGGATGCCACTGAGCTTCAGCCTGCCCTTAGTGCCATTCAGTTTTATACGTCACAGCATAAACGTACATATATATGCATGTAGATATATAATTGAAACACGATTCTCATTTATTATAAGTATATTAGTAGTGCATTGCATGAATACATCAAATTAAATTACCAAAATAAAATGTTTTTTTATTTACAAGAACTTGAAACGAAGATATACATTAGCCCGCATGTTCTGAAAACAAATTTACTTTAAATTATCTATTGTCAATATACACATTTCTTTATTTCTTCTGAGATACAGTTCAAACTATCGTATATAATTATGAACATCAGATTTTATTACAACTTAAATAATTGAATTTTATTGTCTGATTCAAATAATTACGTAATATGCAATTTTAATAGTTATTTTGAGTAAGTACTTATATAAAATGGTTCATTAAAAAACGTGGATTTATAAATACATCATAGGGCTTCCGCGTATATATTGTCAGTGAATAACAAATGAACATCAAATAATAACCGGCGGGCGCTTGGCAGACCATGGCCATCTCATTCCATGAGGAATGCTGTGACCAAGGGAGCGATAAAGCCAGTTGATGATGAATATATTTCGGACTATGAGATTTTGGAGCATAGTGAGTTATGAAATCTTCCCTTTAAACGCATCAGTTCGCGGTCGCTTTTCAGCTGGTGCAGTAAACGTTCTAGTACAATGACCACAGGTTACTGTTCAATGTTACTGGCTGTAGCCATATCTTATAATTGTTACTGCGATATCCAACTTAAAATGATTGGGACTTGGTACTTACGAGTACCTGTAGTAATTAATATACGTTATAACTTTAACACAAACTGCCACATCCTCGGCCACATCTCGCTTAGAGTTAGGTAAGGTTGTAGTCCAAAGCGAATGCGTGGTTATTAGAAATGCTTGAGCGCGTTGGTTTAACTGAGGAATTTCGATTATATACAATATTTTAAGCACGTTTAAGCTTACATTTTTGACACTCTAACGAGGTTAAATTATTTGACAAAAGAATGATAAGTATACAAGAACTTGGTAAAAATTAAATGATTTATTTACATCTAATATTTTTGTATTATTTGTTCACGAATGGTTAGCACAGTTATAAAAAAGTTTTGTGGCAGTGAGATTAGGTCTCCCGTCTAGCATTCATGCTGTGGAGACTGTTAATATAATACTTGAGTGGCGACTTTGTAGGTACCTAGATTTCTGAGGGAGGTTAATAATAGACTCCTTTAAACCACCCACGATAAGGCATGGCGTCGTGCCGCCCACGCGCGGAGGAACTTTAATAAATATCGAATGTAGGATATCTTGCACGGAGGCGACACATTCCATGCATTCTAACAACTTTTAATAATAAATGGTTCACACCTTTCTTATAAACTCTAAAAATAGCAAATCCGCTTACGCAAGGTTGTGTTAATAATTTAGTATATTCATACGGAATAATCGAACAATATACTGCTGTATTGATAATTAAAAAGATCGTCCTGTACTAAATGTCATTGAGATCAAAAATTTAAATTTAGAAGAAAAATAACTACGTGCTATTGGAGAAATCAGTACGTATTGGAAAAATTCTTGGATCACGTCCAAGACGATCTTGACAAAGAACGTAAGGCGCCGTTTTTATGTACCGCGACCCTTGACTTCGACACTCAACGACAGACAATAAGCAGTTTTTGATACAACTAAAAGCTGCTACTGATGTTATACTCGATGTGGTTGTTTGCATGTTGTAAAATCCAAGTTCACAAACGAGTAGTCATATGGCAAAAAATCAGATCAGGTCGATTAGATCAAGACATTTTTATTACATTCTATGGTAAATCTAATCAGATCCAAATCCATGATCATTTTTATTTGAAAAAAAAAAGATGAATAATGTTATAAATGTAAAGAGTAAAATATGCCCATGGGGTATGTAAGTCGATGTACTAATCGAGGCGTACTGCCACTTACATTTTTTATTTTGTCATCACAAATGGAGCCCCACGCATTTTGAATCAACTTCATAATAATTCTCATCAGTCTATTGCAGTCACTGCTGGACATAGATCTGCCCTAAATGGGTTATGCCCATAATACTCCCGCCATCTCAGAGCACAGCCTCTACACCGCCTACGCTACTGCCCACAGGCGGCCAGGGTTTAGTCGCCTCTTCAGACACACTGAGCTCTGGTACGTGGTCTTGGGATTTATTTTTACTCCGCCGCGAAACTTGAATCGTGCCATTTAAAAATTCAGAGATTCGTGTATATATTAAGAAGTTCAATAAATAAAACATATTCAGTAAAGATAAACGTAGCTAAAAATAGATCATTGTCATGAAAACTATTAAAGTAAACGTTTAAAAAAGGTAAAGGTTGTGAACATAATTTTCAAGGTGAATTTAGTGAAAAGTTACAACGCTTAATGGCTTCAGATTATTTCAAGTGAGTGGGTCGTATTTTACGGGCAGCGATTTATACTCGATCCTGGGGGCATGTTAATGAGCTCCGTGATAAAGTGTTAAAGAGTCTAGCGAAGTTCGTTAAAATTCTACCCAATAGTTACACGTTCCGCTTCCAAATTTTCAATTTGTAAAATTCCGTTTTGCTTTGGTTTTCTGGGAAATCATGATAATTGCTGAAAAGTATCGGCATTGAAGGACGTGAGAATATTTGTAAATGTTGAGAAAATGATCGTTTTTAATTCATAAAGTTATAAAAAGTTTCGTGGATGAATCATTTTGTTGTCGGGGTCAGAAGTTTTTTTTCTTTCACAATACTATGTGGCCGCAAAAGACTGAATCGGACTGACCGTGTCCTGCGTTCATTTGTCTCGAGAGTAGGGAATTCCACACGTATCCTACTCTCCTATTGCTCTAAAATGAACGCGGTACAGGAATAATTTGGATCTTTCTTTTTACTCTTTCCCTTTTTTCACAAATTATGGTTTCCAACATCAGTAGCTATTAGCGCACGTGAAAGATTTGCTATAAGTGGAGCGTCGAGGAAGGGGCGGGGGCGCAGGGGGGGGGGCTATTGAATAAATTTGTAAGCAGTAAAATGTAGCTCGAGAAGTTAAAACCAAAATCGGCAACATCCAGCAAAAACAATATGTATGTGTTCAGGAACGGCAACCTGTTAAAAAACAGTCGAAGAATTAAGTAGAGAAATGTAGTTTTTGTACGTTTCACCGGTTTTTCATACGTCCCATGGGTTATGATGTGAGTCTATTGCGCTATATTGGACTTAAATAGGTAGTACCATTTCGACTTAAGTTGGTATTCGTTAGTAGTCAGTTTACTGGTGAAAAGTAGAACTAAGCTACATTTCTCTACGCACTTCTACAGGGATCACAGGCATCATGTTACATTACGTTAGTGTCGTTTTATAATATAATACAAATGCTACAGGATTGTTCTAGTAATTTCTCAAGGGATACCCATTTACCCATGGATGCTTTTCATAAGACTACTTTGTTGTAAACAGTACGTGTTGCTGTGTAGCTTATATATTGTAATATTTATAGTAACATAATAATGACCGGCGAGGGAATATTAATTGTCTAATATTGACTTATGAATGTAGAAGAAGAATATGAGATATTTGGTACTAGGTGTTCTGTATATAAATCATTTAAATCGCCCGCAATATTCCTAACAGGTCAGTATGTTTTTGGATATACAATGTATGAAATTTACATTTGGCAGAGTTTGCTACTAAAGCATTTGTTACGCGAGGTCAATAGGATGTAGGCATGAGGGTTGAGCGGGGCTGTAGAAGGACGTTATCATGACCTTTTTTAACGATGAAATGGGAACGAGAATAATACAGGGCAATAACGGGGCACTAGTATTTTATTCTTAATTAGATTTCCTAGAAGTGGCTCGGAGTCTGGAGGCTCGTCACCTATTCCCCAGTGGGACGTAAACGTTACTGGTGAAACGTGGTAGTGGACTACACTAGTCTGTCTATGTTTTCGGGGATTACAGACGTGCATATTATTAGGTATATTGCATATTTTATTGCATATTAGTGGAAATAATGCACATTGTATGCTCGAGTCAGCGAATTCAATCGCTGGTAAAACTTCTTATAAAACCTCACGTGTTTTATCTTTTAGTGAACCAACGCAATAACATCTAATCGAATATTCAACGTTAAACAAATCACCGCATAGGTGTACGTTACAAAAAATCAATAGTCGAACAGGTTCACACAAGGACTATGCAAAACAATGAATCCATTGCATGGCATTATATGTACTTAGCGTTTTCCACAACAACAACTGGATTACCTGCCAGTGTGACGCGGAAATTTCTATTGTCTTTATTATTGATTTCAAATTGCAACATATATTATTGTAATGTATGGAGAAACCATCTGAAAAGCCCTGTTCAAGATATACATTCATCATTACGTAACAGAGACGGGACAGTTGGCTAAGTAATTTTTCATTCCAAAGGTTTCACTTAATACTCGAGACTAGTTCCGTATCATAGTAAGTATATGTTATAAACAAGTATTGACGCTTCTTCATATTTAAAAGATACTCCAAGTGCGTTTTTATTTTACATTTGTTAAATATTATAAACATCATCTTGGAGGATCAGCTGTTCTTTTATTTAGAATGTATAATATCACGTCTGTATTTCGTCGAAGGGATAGACAGAGATATGTAGTACTCCCATGGCGACTAACTGGTCAGTCATGTTACACAAATCATGAAGTAGACGAGGCTTGCCACAAACCGGGCAGAAGGCGTCTATGCTATTCCTGGCATTTTCAAGTTAGAAGAGTGCAAAAAAAAATTAATGCCTTATACTAAGTTAGATTTCACACACGGTAAGAATTTATACAGTAAATTTTCCTTATTTCCATTCAATGGGACTGTTCTTATATAACATTATGATCACAACCCCATACGTTCCTCCCGATCTAAATGCCTCTTTCTTTTAAGGGTCTATGGAGATCGGACCCATCGCGCATGCGCGTGACTTATAAATACTAAGGACTTGACATAGTTTTCACTAGATAATATGTACCTTTTAGTATCGATGTCTGCAGAATAGTTTTCACAGTCGACTAATTTGTGTAGGAATTTAAAATGGGCTTGATAACGAATTGCGCAGAAAGCATGGCAGTGTTTCCGATAACAAGCGTCGAAGTTTTTATCAACAAATGTCACACAATGTCTATAATTCACCAGTATTAAATGTTCTTTGTATTTACACGCTGTGTAGGTAAATAAATATGAAACATGTGTATGATAAATTCATCTAAACATGTGATTGTTAATGTAAATATAAGTATGTATGTTGTTCAGCATTAGTAAACACGAAATTGTATTGTATTGTGTAATTATTGACATTAAAGGTATAACTACTGTGAATATATAGGTATACAAAAATAAATATAATCTGTAAGTATATAATTTAAAGAAAAATGGTCATATAATTTTAATTGCATACTAAGAAAATATACCTCTAATGTAATTTTATATTATGGAGCTACATCATGAAATAAAACTACGTCTTATTTAGTACTTTTCTTTAGTTACATATGGGTAATTTTTTTGTATATTTATGATGTTGGATTTGTTAAATAATATAGATAACTAGCAGGCAATACTAAACTCACCTAAATTCGTAACAGAGCGCACTAGTTATGGAAGCGAATGGCGCTAACAACAAATCCCATCATGCGAGGTGCACAAGCTTAGCGCCAGTCATATAACCGAATGCGATGAACGCCTGGACGCAACTGCCGCTGGCGTCGGTTGGGCTCGAGTCACCGCCCATTCGCGACTTTATCAAGCGGTTATAGCGACAGATGCAAAAGCCGCTGAAATTGTAAATGACTTTTCTAAATGTCATGGGTATTATTAAGTTAATTCTAGATCGTTTGGCTATATACATATAAGCACCGCATGTTATATTTTGTTATTATGTCATCATGTGAGAGTAATTACATGGTAGACAGGAACAATCGAATGGCAAATACATCTATTCTTACAGATCAAATATATCTATTCTTATAGCCTTGCTTCTTCTATATTCACATTCTTTATTGTATGAACGGTGATTTCGGAAACTTTTGACTTCCTCCTCAGCCAGTATTTGGCTTCCTTTAAACACCTACCACATAACTGTCACGAAATTCAATAAACTTTGAAGCATTCTGTTTATATTTTACTTTTTCTATGAGTAACTATTTCGATTTAACAATAATTTTAATGACTATTCAATGTAATGTAATATATTGAACATTTAGTGTTATAAAAATACTATAAGTTTTCTTCAAGTATCATTTTAGTATATATTTTTGTGTTTTTTAGTTTACACAAACTAACAGATAAAATAACTACGGATCATGCAACTCTGATACTTCGAATTTTTAAGATGTTCATTACAATAATGTTTTAGAGGCTTGTATATTTATTCAGTCCCTATAAATGATATAAAAAATTAAAGTATAGCACAATTATAGCGCTGATTTTGCTTAGTTGTCAGTAGAGAAATTCTTGTGCTGCCAAACTTCATTGATTTTCACAAAGCTTTAATCTTGAAATCTTTGAGACGTTAAAAATTTTCCATCAATTTTCCCAGCGAATCGATGAATTTAATGTCAGCTACCTTGAGTGCAGTCTCGTAGTCATTATTAACAAAATAAAAAAAAACTTTATTTTCTCCTGATGTTGTTTACAATGTAACAAGGTAACGAAAATAATGAGTACCAAGTAACATTTCGAAAAATTGCGGTATGTAATATGTTAAATGCTTTTCTAGTATTTTCATACATAACAGCTATTTTTTTACATGTTTCATTATGGCTGGAGGCATTAGGCAAACTGTTATACAAAAATAATTTGCTTCAGCCAAGAAATGGCCCAAAATTACATATCTCTCCAATCATTACTGAAATAATAAAATGTTGTATTTAAAAAAAAATACCTTTAACAATACTTGCCATTTGCTACTTTGCCATTTGAATTTGAATTTATAAAAAAAACATCTGCTATGTAGTTACATTATTATGTTTACATTAAACGTTTGAACTATTAGTACTCATTTACACAATAAAACAATATCACTACATAGTATAAAACGAAGTCGTTTCTCGCTGTCTGTTCCTATATTATGCTTATATCTTTAAAACTACGCTACGGATTTTGATGCTTTTTATTTATTAGGTAGTGTTTAAAGAGGAAAGTTTATATGTCAAATACATGCATAACATAGTAGAGAAACGCTGATAATTTTAGAAGTTTCTAATATGAGGGCCGAACCCTCAGAGATCAAAAGAATGTACTACAGTATTATATTCGGTAAAAATTTCTACAAAAAAGTTCGCAATGTACTCGTATATGTCTACATCTTAGGGATAACTTACAATAACCATTTTACATCCTTTACTTTTTACGAAAAATAATCGTTTATTTACGGAGCTATTTCAAGCAATACATCATTATTATCATACACATAAACCTTCTTCTTGAATCACCCTAGGAAAAAAAAAACGCTTCAAAATCCGTTGCGTAGTTTCAAAGACCTTAGAATATGCGTATATGGACAGACAGCACGAAGCAACTTTGTTTTATACAATCAGCCTTACACCCGTGCGAAGCCGGGGCGGGGCGCTAGTTTGTAACATAAGGATATTTCCTCTATCTAAGCCCTCTGTAGGTCATACTGGTAACTACGTTGACTAAACTGTTCAGGTTCTATCTCCAATTTGTTGTTAACACTGTCCAGTGCTAGAACATATAAAGTAGAGCCATTCCGTCGATGTTTCAGCGGGGTTATCGCTAGATGTCACATAATATGGTTCATAAACTTCGTCAACAGATGGCGCCACTGCAACGCTTAAAACATCATAACAGGGAAGTACTACTTGAGGATTGGATGAAGATGTGAAAATTGCCGCTACCTCGTGATGCTCGAATTGGATTTCGGAGGAAATAAACGTTTGACCCGGGTGATGCGTGCGATCAATCCTAATAGATTTTGAGCTTTCCCTTTTCATATAAGTACGGGTGGGTGGGCTTGATAACCTATGAGGGGTTACGTATTTGAATATTCATATTTTATTAACTTTGATAAAAGTTTGAGAAAAAGTCTGTGGAACGTCAGTTCTGAAAGGATTTAGATATTTCGCACTGTGTTCTTTGCGTACCGCGTCAGGAACTATACGACATGTTAAAAACAATTATAAACTTCTTAATAAAATACGTTGTCATATTTTGTTTTTCGTTAAATATGTTTTTGTTATAATAATGCAATCAAGACAGCTCGATGCTGGTCGGGTTTCTCATTAAAGTGTACTAATTAAGTATTTACCGTTTACCTGTCTACATTGTTTTGAGACGTTTTCCTGTAATACGCATATTAAGTTTCGCGGTTTCTAACTTTTATGGTATTAATCTAATATTAATGCTGTTGAAAAATTGTTATTTTGGCTCTATATAATATATATTAGTAATTGAGGACTTCTACCTTGTTGATTTTCAGTACAATACAGATTGAAGGTTAAAAAGAAACTTTTAATTAAATAATCACATAAGTAGGTGTCTCAAGGATTACATTTTTTTTCTTTTTTTTTTTTTTTATAATAAGGAAGTAGAGGACAGGCATGCAGTCCACCTGATGGTAAGTGGCTACTGCCGCCTATAGACA
>DWEI01002632.1:0-14010 GCA_018245875.1 Mysoria ambigua | reverse complement strand
AATTTTATTGTCCTCGCTGTAACGTATTTAAGGGGCTTATTAAAAAATACTAAATACTAAAATTTATATTTAAGTTGTGGATAAATTTAAAAAACGTCTCAAATTTTATTTTTAATAACTTATTGATACACATAACATTACGCCACGTCTCCATTTCTCTGAAGGGCTAACCAGAAATGTATAGCACTTTACTTCGGTAAATTTCTTATCGAATATGTCTATAATTTTACAACTTTACTTTATTAATCTATTTTTAATTCGAGTTGTCACGGTTAATTTGCTAAATTGACCCTGACATCATCATCATCAGCCTGATTATGTCCGCAGTTGGACAAAGCCCTACCTCTGAGAGGCACTAATATAAAAAAAAATATAATCCCACAATCTTCATTTCTATTCAGCAACATAGCTGTCCTTTGTTTATAAAACATCGTCCTTTCATATTAAATAAATATCCCTAACCCTTATAAACCAATTTATGTGAACTGAAAACTGTATAAGGGCATATACCGTCAATAATAAAATCAATTCGGCGAGGACATGTGAAAGTTCCTTCGCCACGCTCAGGGGATAAAATTCGACCTGGCGTGGCTCAAAGGCTAACATGTGATTCGTAAGCGCGGAAAGGTGGCTATTAGCATTTCAAAGGGGTTTATATAGACACACACTCATCTGTCATTTGCGATAAGATGAAAGCAACGACAGAACAAACACAGCAACTGTTTATTTTGTTACTATAAAAGATATTCCGTAGCTTTCTCCGTTGACCTTATCATCTCGATCGCTAACAGCAGGAGAAGCGTTCTTAGCTAACGAAGCTATAGTAATTATGTAACTATGACGTATGATGATATGATAAATGCATGTATTTTTATACTTCATTATCATTATCATCATCATACGTGATCATCAACCATCTTTGTCGCCGTTGATAAATGCATGTATTTTTATACTTCATTATCATTATCATCATCATACGTGATCATCAACCATCTTTGTCGCCGTCATCATCACCATGGAGCGTTTATGATAACGAATGAGAGTGGTTTATGATAATATATGAGGAACAGAATGATGAAGTATGTTTCGGTCACTGTTATTTTAATTTAATCTTAATGTTATTATTATTACACAATTCAATCGAATAATTTTGAAAATCGAATTACTTGACTCTTCAAGCGCTCACCGGATTCCAAATGACAGTCATCTCGAGCAGTATCTGCGGGTAGTTTCCCTTCGCTCGGGCCCGCATCTTCTTGTCCTTCAACGCGAACCACCTCTTCTCGCCGTTCCTGATGTTCAGCAGCGGCACCGCCAACTTCCCGAGGAACTCCACCTTGTGGTCGTGGTCTTCGTCGTACACCGTGATGTCCAGTATAGAACTTATGTCCTTCACTGTACTGGAAAATTTGAAAATACTTTTACTATACACTCGTGACATATTCGTTAGTCAAATGGTTGTAAGTGGTGACGTCACTAGCAATGTGACATCATTATTATCCTGATTAAAAGCATGAAATTAAAGGTAGATTTGAAAGCGAATTGTTTTATTAAAATCATTTCTGTCATACATCAGTCGGCTGCCTGCATTTTTGTAGCATAGCTTTAAAGAGAGAATATATCTTCCTAATTTCAATAAACTCGCATTTCACGATGATCGTAAAAGAGTCAGTGATAAAGTTGAATAAGTGATTTAAAAAAGGAATTAACACATTAAATAGCAAACATTTTTAGTTCATAAAACCAATCACACAATGCTTTATAGCAATATCACTTAACGTTATTAGTAGTTAAGCGTATCCGATTACAGTTTACATAATAGTGACCAGTAACCATGGTCCCAGCGTATAACAGAGCAACTCACAATGTAAATATCTTCATCCAGTTCGGCGCTAACGTCTTGTACTCGGTGTGCGTCTGCAGCCGCGCGTTGCCCAGCTCCAGCACACAGAAGGGGTCAGACTTCCCTCCCAGGTCCGCCGCAGCCAGACCCTTCGCGCCGTACACCTTCACACAGAGCCAGCCCACGCCGCTCGTGTACTCGTTCAGTCGGTACCACGCCTGCACAATTTTATTTTTCAGACTACATTCTCCTTTATCTTTTTTTATAATATTATAAACGAACGATGACTTGTCTTTATTATTATTTGAAATTATAAAAAAATAATAAAAGATGCAATTAAAGCTTATTAGTAATCTAACTAATCTTGGTAAGATAATGTTAAGGAAATAGTTTTAATGTAATATACACAAGATAAATGTACAAAGAAAAACTATTTGTAAAAAAATATACACATGAATTACATATAAATTAAACATAAATAAATACTATAAAAAATACTAGACAATTACTCCATATTTATGCTTAAACGTCATTGAATTAAATGCGCCGAAATGTTACTCAAATATTATAACCTAAAGGTTTGCAAATATACAATTTTTGGTTAAACGTACCATTTGTGTAAGAAATATCTAACATCGGATCAGACTTACATATCTCCTCTCAATGATTTCTATATCTCGTGGATTCTCCCTGTAGCTGGCCAAGTCCGTTATGGTTTCCGACTGCGTGGTGCCGCTGATGGTGAGCAGAAGAAATATCTGACCGTTCCCGTCTTCTAGATCTTGCCATATGCTGTGCGTTTTCTCCCTCTCAAGTTTCGATAAATCTATTGTGCATCTAAAATGGATAAAAATACAATAGAATACTCGCTTATACTCTTATTGTCTTGTTATTGAGTTATAGTCAATTGTCAAACCAATCCTCGGATACCATTTTTCCAACTGATTATGTTTGTAACTGTTTCATGTTATGTCGTGTATTGGCCAATAAATAAGAAACCTAATGATTTATTGCGTATGTTTTCCATTTTTTTTACATGAGATCTCAAAAATAAAGTAGGGGGGGGGGGGCACATTACGGCCTTTACTATATTTCTTTTATTTTCAGTACCCTAAAGTTTTATATGAAGGCATATCAGAAAAGCCTTCTTTCTCCGGCAAAAACTGTTTATTGTCATGCTCTTCATTAAACAAAAGGGACATTTAACTTACCTGCCTAAAAAGTCGTCTTTTGTCTGCTTGTCCTTGTCCCAGACAGTGACTTCTAGGACTTGCTCCTGGTCGTCGTAGAGATGCAGATCGAACTGTTCCAGCCACGACGGATGGAGCGACTTCCACACCACTTTGCTTTTGTATTTTTCGTTGCCTAATCTACGAAAAGGAAGGTCGTTAAACTTGTGTACGGTAAGACCGTGCAAGTAGCATTGCTACACCGATGTGTACCAGGAAGTAATTGTTAATAAACTATTTTGTTATTTTTGGTACGCTTGCCGGAGAATTTAGTCTTCAGAAATATGTAGAAGCGTATCAGTGAACAACTTCGAATCAAAAAATACATTAAATCAGTAATTATTATTTACTGATTTAATTTTAATTTAATATAACAACTAATTAAATGTCGCGTATTTGATTTACTTCTCAACTTTACCTCGCGCTCTCATAAATTTTAATAGGACATATTCTTACCTGAATTTGCAATACGGATCGCTGGATCTGGTATCCAAGTCCATCGCTGGAAGGTTTTTGGCTTCCACCAACACGATTGTTACAACAGAGCTCCAGATTTGTGCTTTCAGACGCTTGTTAACGTCGCTCAGCCTTGTATTCTTCAGTAAGTACTGGAAATTGAGGAGTTTAATTAATTAGTGGTCCTAGTAATGTGCATGCAACTCTTTTGTCGTTATGAAAAAGTTTAGGGATGATTTAACTGAAAATAATCTCCATGTAGTTTTACCCAATATGTATATCCACTTTCTCATTTAAAAAATAATAAAAATATTTTTATTTACGTAGAAAATCAAGCGAATCAAATCCCGTAAACAGTCTGTAATCTAAAAGTGGTCTGTTTAAAACAACCAATACCATTCTCTCTTGCCATTTCTGAAGATTAATTAATACCTGCATTCTATATATAGTATATGGAACATTCGAATATGGAAGCATTTCAAAACAGCTTGCAAGTTCCACAATTTCACAATTCATAGATCATTTCGAGATATCTTGTTTACTTGAAAACGGGCTGGAATAGATGATTCAGCGGAATTCATAGCATATTTATAGTAACCAAGAGGCACTGAATTAAAATTTTGTTAATAAATATTACAATGGCTCAGATATCGTAATTTACGGTCGTAGTTCAGTTTTTTGTCAGCTCGTCTATAACTCAGTTTATATATATAGAATGGTTAATTTATCTTTAAGTATCCAAAATGTCGTCTACAGGTCCAAGATTAATAGTGGTCACCTATTGTTAAAAACTCTTTAAGGATTCATGAAGTCTAGCGCTTTCGGAATGTAGGTAGGTATAACGTATTTAACAATGTTAGTGAAAAACTCAAACGATGTCGCTGACTGACGACGTTTAAAAAAAATAGATCCCTTTAAATTATGTAAACGATATTCCAAAAGCTTAATAAGTGAGCGAGGAAAATATACCGGAATGAAGCGTAGCTTTGCATAATTTGCGGGTAGGGAAAATGTAGAAAGAAAACGCGGGACAAAGGAATATTAAAACATGTATTAAGCGTTATAATTATCTGGGGTTAAACCGGTGTTTTCTCGTCATAAAATCATGATCTGAGACACATAGGTCTATGAGGAAAGTACATGTATAATTAATTGTCTTTGACTTTTACACGACATTGGTAGGAATGAGTTTGCATAATGCTGAAAATGAATCAACCAGGGATTTATATTTTAAAAACTGCACCCGCAGCACACACATTTTCTATATGAATATGATTTGGATAGATGAATTAAAAAATCGTAACGTATTTGTTTACCTATTAGCGTTATTGCACGTGGATTTAAAGAAAATACCCATTCGAAGGTCGAAGAATGAAAATTGACATATTAACTGACACACTACATTTTAATGGCACGGAACGAAGGAATTGCTTCATTGTAGCTTAAGTTTTTATCGGAATCAGGGATGGCTTCAACAACATTACGTTTGTGCTAAACTGAGGCAAAATTAAGACGTGTTAATTGTATTGTTCAACCCTAATATGTTAATAGATTATGTTACATCCCCATAGTTAGTATTCAAACAAAAACGCGGGGACATCAAATAAACAAACGTATTAGTTGTTATTTTTAACGTTTAATTCTAAATACAACACCTCGTGCAATCACCGTAACATGTTTTATTTCATTCAATACCCTATGAATTCTGTCTCCTTTGCTCTTGAGTCTTGGAAAATGGTTGCCGATTCTTTCTATCAGATCGGCACAGGCATTAGACGGTAAGTCGATAGAAGAATCGGGCGGTAGACTTCCTGATCTCGGTCTCATTTCTACGCTTCTGTGAACAGAATTGGTTTGATTAAAGATGATGTACCTATGTTGTACTATTACGTTGTAATTACAATAATTCTATGCATATTTGTGTGGAAAGATATAATTTAGGTAACATTAGAGTAGGTCGTTCTACCGTTACTAGGTACCGAGTAGGTAATTATACCGTTCTTTTTTTGATTGCAATGATTCATCAATTTAATAAAAATACCTATAGAATGAGGAAATGTCGCGTGTAACACACAAAGCATGAGGATAACAAAAAAACAACCAATATATTTAAACATCTAAATATGCATATGATTAAATGTATCCTGAACATGACCATAATTATTAGTAATATCACAAATATTTTTCTGATATCGATTTACCGATGACGACCCTTCTATCGTTCCACTGTTGGAACATGGCTCTCCTCTCAGAATGACAGGGTTAAGGCCGTAATCTGCCACGCTGGCCTAGTGCGGGTTGCCAGACATCACACGCCTTAGAGAATTTTTTTTTTGAACTCTAAGGTTTCCTCACGATGTTTTCCTTCACCGTAATATCAAGTGATATTTATACTTAAAACGCACATTTTTACGAGGTGCGCCTCATGATTTACGAGTAGTTTGTCGCTTTGTTTGACTCCCCCACTGTGACTAGGTGCTAAGGCTTCGCTTGTTTTAGGTTAACCGCCGATAAGAGTCTGTTTGTAGATGGGTCGCTGCAAGTGAACAAATATGACACCCCTTTTAAATAACAGCTTTTATAACACCCGTGATACAAACAAATGACGTATGCATTGTTTTGCTACAGATAGTATTCTGCTCAAGGTAAACCCGTTAATCGTATTTTTCGACTTCCCCGCTAGCTGGTGGAGTTTTATCAGTAACAAACCGGTCTTGAGTGACCCATACGTAGGTTCAGCTCGTTCATTCAACTTTATTTAAATTTGAAAATATTTTATTCAAATTTTCTCTGTAGTGTAAGGATTGAGAGAAGTTGAATATTATATGAGGAAGATACATTGTCAATTGATATTGAGTCAAAATAACCCACATTTTAAGAAGCCATATTTTCCCGCTTACTTTTTTATTCCAAGGTTTGTTCGCCAAAAGGGGATCCCTTTTATAGGGGATCCCTTTATAAAGGAAGTAGATGGATTACGTTCCATGGAGCCGATTTATCTTAATTATATTTTTTTATTTAAATAGAATTTTATATAATATATATTTTTTAAATTTATTATTTGAAAAAAACTTTTTTTAAATGCAATTTTTGTTTTTAATCCATTTCAAAACGTTTGATTACTTTTATCAGAAATAACTATAAATCTTCACGCATTCCACACTCTGCCATTCGGCACCCGATCTAATAAACTTATCGATATAATGATCGATAGGAGCGGCATCATATGTTACTGTAAGATCTATGAGGGTAAGGTAGCACACCATGTATTCAACTCTCCTCAAACGTTTTATTGCCTAGTCTCGGTATAGTGAAGATATCCATAGCTAGACAATTAATTTAATCCCATCTTAATACCAAAGCATTTCACAGAAACGTTCTATCATACGTAATTGGCGCAGAATATATGAACATTTATGGATTATTACATAATAGTAAATATTTACAGATTCAGTATGCAATTCATTTTACATTGTTAATTCCTCATGGCCTTATTATTATTGAGTGTCTTTGTTGTTTGTTGAACTTCACTGAAATCTGGTATTCGAAAGCGTGCGAAACAAATTTGTAGTACGCTATTAAATGACGTAGGAAAATTCTGACAACATATGAGAGTAATGCAATAGAATAAATTTTCATTTGATGGCGTTATTAATTAACACAATATGGATACCCTATATTATATTAATAAAAAAAACTATTGTTAGTTTATAAATGAATGGCAATGGAATAATTTATGACTTAATTAGTATTTCGTATGCGATTTTCATAAATTTCTACAATGCATAGTTGAACAATATCTCATCTTACCTCTCATCACTGGACGAAACACAGGAGAAGCAAGAATCAGTTGTACTTCGAGTGCTGGAATCGTCTTCTAGGGCGAGATCAGATGTAGATACGCATCGTCTGTACAGTACTCCATTCCTCTCTATCTTGATGAAGTCTTTACAAATATCTTTTGGATTTTTGTGGACATCCGGTTCATCAATAATCACAGACGGAATACTGAGTGATTTGGACATACCGTAAACACCCTTATGTAAGTCTAGTTCCGGCGATTCTGATGACGTTTTCTCGTAATCTGTCATTTCTCTCTCGCCAGCTGAATCGTCGAAGGAACTCTTGTCATCAGATAAATGTGACACAAATTTGGATAACTTCGATTTTTCAATCTTATTTTGGATTTGATCTTGGAAATCTTCGACGTGATCATGTATTTTCTCGTGTAGTTTCAAAAGGCGTTTCTTAAATTTATCCATTTTTTTTTCTTTATCGCCCATTTTGTTTCACCACTGCATCAAACAGTTGTAAGTCTTGTTTTTATCTGTTACAGTTGAAACAACAAATCTATTCTCGGTTGGAGATTTAACTGCGCAGAACGGGAACTAAAAGCCATTTGGAAGTTCGATTCGTGGCGAATAAATATCGACTTTCGAAATAGTATTTTCGTGAATAGACTTTATAGATTTCTGCGATTTAACATAATGCTAACACGCCGTCTACGTTAAGAGAAACAAAGTACTTGGAAATTAGATAAATATAGAAGATACGTGAATTTACGATTACCGTTTACTAGAAACATTCCGTATTGTGTGAAATCAATGAAAAACAGACGCTGTTTTTTATTATAGCGTGTAGTGTGATGAGAGTGGATACTCGGTGTGTTAATTATTTGGAACGCAACATTATTTGGAACAGCATTAAAAACACTCTCAATATCGAACAAAGTAAATATTCATGTTTTGTGCTTTTATTACACGTGAGATTCTCTGAGAACATATTCGTGTGTTCAAACTAATACGAATCGAATATTAATCTGAACGTTTAATTAAACTCTTTTTAGATCTTTAATGGAATCGATTGTAAACAGTTTCTTTAAATCGTTGTCTATTTATCTAATTATATACGTACGTAAACTGTTAAGCTTTGCATTTTAAAAGTGACAATAACAGGAAGATCTACTTTCGGCGACTCTAGAAGGAATTAGATTTTTACACTTTATGGGCTAACCACTCTATTGATATTTTGAGATTGGTCATAAATATTGAGAACGTTGGAAACAATGTCGATTAACAAAGTCCACAAACCGTGTTATTAACATGCGCGACTTATGACCACCGATGACCTTTAAAACGTGTCGTCAGATAATAATTAGTATGAGTGGATCGTCTCTGGGTATTCAATTTAATATATTTGCGTTTTATCTAGATGTATTTTCAAAAAACTTATTGGTTGCTCTGGACTCTTCGTGGATTGTTTATAAATACGTTGTTAAAGCATAAGCTAAGTCACCTTAGAATTTTGCCAGAATTTGCCAATTAGCCATAACTTTGTATATTTTGTAGATTAATCAACCCATAGATCCACTCAGTGCCTATCACTTGGAGGATTACAGACGTTTACATAGGTCCAATTTATATTATATAAAAACCGAATCAAAATGCTAATATCACATTTTAAATAAGGAATGTAAAATTTCTTCCACAACGTAATCCGTTGAACAAGTATTGCGCAGTGGCGTTGGCTCACGATAAGCCCCATGTACATAGATTGGTTTGCACTCGTCCGCTAAGTGCAGTACCGATCTTGGACATGGTGTCCGATCTAACGATAAGTACCGTAATTAACTTAATTACGTGGGGAAATGTGGAATTACGCATGGCGTTTTATGTAATATGAATGATAACAACTATATGTTTATACATAAATCACGCACGTATTTCCGCGAAGGCGTAGGCAGAGCAGTGTAGCGACCTGCTTTTCACCAGTATATTATAAGGGATATATAAAGGGAAATGAGCCCTTCTTTAAGGATAAAAACGCTACTTTTTTAAATAAAAGGAGGTAATTATTAATTGATATAAATTCATGGTGCGTAATCATAATTGCAATTCCGGTGCATATATACGAATAGTAAGCAAAATTATTTAGACAATTTAATTTAGCTTATTTTGATAGATGTATAGAAAATATAATTATTATCAACAACTTGAATTTCTTTCAGGAAAGATCAAACAATATACAAGCTTCCACAACTACATCGAAGATCTGTGATCACCTTTCATTTAGAATGAAATGAATGAATGATAATTGAATACGCCAAACAAAAAGTGTACCGTCAGATCTATTTGCGTTGAAGGCGAGTGATCGAACATTGAATTAATTATAGCTAATGACCGAATGATTTGTGGAGTGCAAATTTAATTTGAACGAGACATTTAAACATTTTTCATATTCTTTGAAGTTGTACGTAACAGAGTAAGGTATTTACCGAGCCGTAAACAATATTATGGCGCCATACGCTCGTAACAATATTTGAAACTGTTTACAATTGAAGCTGCGTGACATAAAAAAGTATATTTCGCTCTGGGTGTGTAAGAATGACTTCGATATAAATGCAATCCACGCCGATTCTATTCTAAGCTCGACGCACGTCTTAATAAAATAAGCGTAAAGTGGACGATGAAAAAATACCACGCAATATGAGATTTAGCTTTTGTATTAGTAGTATTTCGTTAATCAGTTGAAAATATGAGCATAATGGACTGAATGGAATAAATATTTACTCTAAGCATCAACAGTGTAAAATTTATAAATTTATTGATACTCGGGTTAACAAAAATGGACTTATTATCTGATTACATTAATATTCAAGCAAATCAACATTCGAATTACGCAATATACACGGTGTAACACAAACATGGATGACAAAGTAAGGAGCGACCACAGACACAAAGACCGGAAATACATACAAAGATAACGTTAAGTAACAGTGACGAAAACTAGCACATGAATAGGTCAAAGAGTATAAGAATGGAGTAAGTCGACAAACAGATCAATATATAGGAAGGATAAGAGTCCTTTTACATAGGCCGGTGGAGAGAAGAGCAGATTTTAATTGCTTTTTTAAAAAGAATATTAGCTAATTCCAATAGTCTATTTATTGTGACGTTGTTCGAGCATCCTTTTGCCGTAAAACATATCAAATGTAAAAATATACTGTGTAAATGTAAATGCGGAAGACCAAATTTATAATATTATCAAAATGTACTCTTTTGTCCGAGAGGATCTCACAGAGAGGAATCTTAGAAGTACGTGCCAATATAGGACGATATGCCAAGGCGTTTCGGTTACCAATGAGTTTTCATGTTTCACTATGTTTAAAAAACGTATGATAAATACATTCTGAACTACGCGTATATAGTTTTACAAAACTTCCTTATCCCAAGATCCAAGGTGGTGTGAAATTCACAACTACGAGGTGCATAAACGTAATGAAAAATTATATTCATAGTAAACATAGTATCATCAATAATATGTACCTATATGTTTTATTCAGGTACAGCTTTAATATATTTTTAGAGTTAAGTACAGTCTGCATTTAGTCATGAATGTTTAAGAAACGATGATTATGTTACGTAAGATATAAATATATCTTAGGTTTTTTAATCAGTTTTAACTATGAAGTATTCCTCTGATGTTACTACATTACTTGCTTGAAATAATATCTTAGGTTAGGTTACGTTGAGGTTAGGTTTGTTTAAGATTAAGTTTATGTTAGGCTAGTAAAACTCTAATTTCTCTTAAATAGGTTCATCTCATGTCTCCACTAGGTTTTGTATTTGCAGAGATTATTTTCGAGTATTTCGGTATATCATTTAGGTATGAGCTTCCCAAAAAATGAATCCAGAAGTAAAACGGAGTCCATTACAACCATACATTGACGTTACTGTGGCAAAAACAAGTAACTGCACCATGAGACATCTTTGATGAACAAATGGCATTAAATTTACATGATTAATAAATTCATCGCTCTTATCAGTTCCATTTCATGGCGAAACTGTTTGTTTTTAACAGTCACTGCCACTGTCGTAAATTCGTAAAATGTCTTTACAAATATAAATAAAAATGATTTATGATTGAAAAATGTTATCAAGTCTATAATCATGGACAATAACAAATCAACAGTAGTGTTTTATATGAAGTCTCGATTTTCTGTGCAGTATTTTGTAATAAGTACAGTCTTTTTAAATATAGATATAACATCGATAAAGCTTGACTCCCATTTATTATTGGTTCTAAAATAGTATCATTTGGTAGATAATAAAAATACATAATCAGCAATCTTGAGTCGGTTATACTGTTAGAATAATATATAAATGGTAAAACTGAACACTAACAGACAGTAGAAAATTCATATTGTTAAAAAATTATAAGACAAAAGCAATTTTTTCCTATACGTACCATGTGTGAATGCGTTAAGAGGGAACGAGAAAAAACTAAATAAAATATATACTGCGATCTTTTAAATCTATTATCAATAATCCATGAACTAGGACTAAGAACTATCAGTAAACTAAGGTAGCAAATAATATACCAACTTGTTCACTAACAATTCCAATGTTAGAAAAACACTGTAATTACTATAATACAAAAAATAAACATCAAAATTGAAAGAAACGTATTGAATAAATTCCTAACGGCCGGATATTAATTAATTCTGATTCCTGGAAACCAGCTGCCCATATGGATACACGGTCAAAAAACTGCTATTTCAATGTCAAACCTACAACTAATATACACAATATAAAGAGGACCTCTATTTAACTCAAATATTGTTTTCAATGAGGATAACATACAAATACTTAGCACATAAAGAATCACATAAAATTGTTTATTTACAACGCTACACATAAAACTAGAAGAAAACACTGGCAGGTAATTTGTGATCTTATTAAATGCATTCCAGTAATTTTATTTGAAATTTAAATTTCGAATGTGATGTTTAAATCGACAATATCAAAGGGAACACAGCACACAGTTGTTCTAGATCTGGAAGCACATGTGGTACTTTATCACTATAACGGTTTATTTATTTTATTTTCGCGTTCCAAAGTCGTGAATTTTTCGCAACAAAAACGAACGTACGTTCAACGCGACCGCTGTTTTGTAACTAAGCGAAATGAGATCGCCTTTGGCAATACATCACAGAGCATAGAGTAACGGCTAAACAGGTAAACTAAACGTGACAGTAAGAATGAATTCAGTTGACATTAAACTTTATTTACTAATAACAACATGGATTGCACGTGAGCCATCATCATAGATTCATAGACGGTGCCCGTGTTGAAGGTAGGCCAATGATAATTATATTTATATGGTTTACTATTTTCAAATGACTGACTACGTATATGTCTTCTGTGATTAAAAATTGTTTTTAAATTTAACATAATAAACTCTAAGTTATCACACATTTTTTTTTTAAATAATTGAAATAAAAGTAGCCCAAAAAACTCACTTATTAATTTATTTAATACAGTTTTGACAAAATTGTCTGTACTTTAATTAATCTGTAAATGTAAATTAATTAATCTGTACCGGACCTGATACGATACCTAAGGTTATCATTTTATACCTTTTGATATCGTCACTTATATACACTGAGGGACCTGAATTGACTTTTTATCCTTACTCAACATTTATTAACTCTCTCTGTGAGTTGGCGCTCTGTGTTCCGAAAGGAAAAAGTAAGGTAATGGCGGTACCAACAATTATTGAATTAAACGCAGTACACAACAACTTCGTACTGCGTAGTGAATTAACACTACATAGGACGTAATGTACACACGTACGGTCATATTTTTTTAGGAATTCATTTATTACATTTTGATATTGAGAGTACTTGTCACATTATGAGTAAGTATCCACCATTAAGCGCAACTGGTCGCCACCAGTCCGCATCGAAGGACATATTCTAAAGTGTTTAAATCACAAATTACTAAATATAAATTGGGTACGCAGAAAGCAGCGAAGGCCACATATCTTTCTCATTATTGCCTTACGATTGTACTCGTACTTCAGCTTCTACTTTATTCTTTGCCTTTTCTATAAGATGGAGTTGTGCACTGTGATGTCTTGGATAGTTTCCAGCCAACGTCCTGAGTTTTTAAAGCGTCGTGATAAGTTAATATATATTAAAATTCGCTCCCAATCCCAATTCTTACGCTATATATGGTTTGTTACTAAAGTGTTTGTGTTTATATTTCACTTAGTTTTAAAACGAATACCTAATTTTATACAAATGCTTTTATTATAAAATATGATTATTATGATGATCTGAATGTCGTTTTAACTATTATCACTGCAGAATGCTGCTGTAGGATGCTGATACTGTACGTATGCGTCTTGTATTTAAACTGTTTGTAACTTGTTTTGAAAAAGTTTTGTTTTGTGGTTGGCAACACTAGTAAAATTTTTGTGTGAATATATAATATATTGGTGTATATTATATTGGTGTATATTATATTGGTGTATGTTATATTGGTGTATGTTATATTGGTGTATGTTATATTGGTGTATGTTATATTGGTGTATATTATATTGGTGTATATTATATTAGTGTATATTATATTGGTGTATATTATATTGGTATATAATCGTAAAAGTAAGACATATTATCTTCCAACACTCCTCTAATAC
>DWEI01002631.1:0-14011 GCA_018245875.1 Mysoria ambigua | reverse complement strand
TTCATTTCCAAACCTTCTAGAATTTCAGGATCGTATGTGCTTTCTTCATCGGGATTACTTGGATATAGTGGAGCGTTATTATTCTATTTACTCGTATAAGTGAATGAATTAATCTGTTGATTTCATTAGCATCTCGAACAAATATAAGATTCTTGATTCGCTATTTATTACAAATTGTTTTAACGAATGACGGTACGAGCGTTGCATTTAGTTAGTTATTTACAATAATAAATTGTGCAAATGTTGTTTACGATCGTAACCGAAAATCGTTATTTTTTATATATTCGACTTCGAAGTTTTTATAAATATGAATGTTCCTTTATTTCAGTAACATTACGCTTGTAATCCCCGAAGAGGTAGGCGGAGCAGAGCAGGATACTCCCACGTTTCACAGTTCCTGTCTCACTAAGGAACAGGTTGTGAGCCTGTCGGTACACACCGGACACAGAGATATACGACAATACCATCATATAACAAGTCCAAACAACATATATCGTACTAGAAAGTTCTACGATACTCACAAGTAAACAATTGGTCCGATTTCCTCGCAGTTTAACTTCTTGTCCAGTCCTTGGAGAAACCTTTCGTGGTTCGTCACGTTGAACACGTAAACCTTCATCCTCACTTTGTCTGGGGGATCAGACCACCACTCGTATGGCGGCAATCCTGGAAGAGGAAGTACTTATAGGGAATAGTAAGCAAGTACTTAGAAACCTTAGAACATGGAAATGTTCTGTGTCAGTTTTAATACGTAACATTGCGTCTGTAATGCTTGATGAGGTAGGCAGAAGGAGTGTAATACGCTGCCAAGTTTCACTAATTACATTTGTGTCTCACTATGGAGTAAGTGGTGAATCCATTGTTATAAACACATACAGGTACTACTAAAAACAGAAAAATCCAACGGTGCATGACCCGGGATTTGAATCCAGGATTTCTTGATGGTCTGTGCTCGCATGGACTCGTATTTGCTTGCAGTTTTAATGGAGGAGAATAATTGCTCTTCAAAACCTAACTACTTCTTGAATACCAGTATCTCTCTTATCTAATATTTAGCTTGACAAAGTGCTCAACTTGGTAAGTGGTCAACACTCGAGGAGTTGACCAATGCGTGGTCAGCTTTGAACGAGAGCTCTCTTTACGTTTTTACCGAACAACAAAACATCACAGTTCTCAGGTAGTCCTCAGATGGCAGTTCTTTCCACATTTTTTACATGCGCGGTAAAAACGAGTGTGCAAACGGCGCCGGCGCTTTGAAGGACCACGACTATTGTACATTGCCCTATAAGATGTATCGCGTCCAATCTCACTCCTACCCGAGATCTATCATGGTTTATGGCTAAAATTATTGCCAGGGTTTGAACTTAAACTCTAACTGTAGGAGATTGAAACATACTGCTTTATCACTACCCCATACCCACTTGATAGAGCCGTTGGAGGACGCGTGTATCTAGAATGGTCAGTTAATGATGGTTATGCTGCAGCGCTATTTGTGAACAGATAAAAACATAAGCCTTTATGATATCAAGATCCCGTATACAAACCTGGTCTCATATTCAGCTTCTCCCACAACATCAGATCTAGCGGTGTGAATATAAATCCGCTTATAGACGTGATCAGTAATAGGACACCCCAAACTGACTGGCCAACTGCATCTGGAAGAAATGACGGCAAAATATTACGAAAATCCTTGTCACATTCATCAACGCGTACCAACGTGCATTGAAAGCATGTAACGATTCGTTAATGGTAGTAACCATTTTGACCAAAACCGAGGTAATTGCATTAAATTACATGAACGGTCATTACTGTTATAATTCTTGTCATTGCTGTAGTCGGTTTCGTTGTTGTTGCTGGTAGAGCTGATTGATGGTGGTGGCGTTAAGGATAATTATGATAATTTACCTAAAAACGTTGAACGGAAAACCTGCGTCAAGCTGCAGCGCACGGAGCATACAGAATGTATATGTTGACTCCTCGATGGGGCCTCTCAACTCTCAACATTCAAAAGATATTGCATTAACACATTTGCTAAAGTGCTTAATGGGTTAGAATTATTACTTGTTCGGTGTCTATTTCAAATGAAGAGATAAGGGAATATGACCAGTGTCATGTTCAATGTCAACATATTGTGGCATTGCGACAGTAAAGACGTAGTGCGCAGTAGACAGTGGACAGTGTATTGTGGGCATATTGCCGATAACCTCTGCATATTGCAAGAATGGCATATATAAAGTTTCTTTAAACGACCGAGCTTTTTCTTCAAAGCGTTTCCGTTTTTTGACTGAAGGGTCGAAGCGCGTATCGGTAAGAGGGTAATAAATAAAGCCCAACCGAAGGTAGAGTTCCGGCGCTGACACTAGAAGAAGATTCGACTAAGATTTTGGTTTCAGCTGATAGTAAATAACATAATACGATGCAGCGATGATAGTCTAGTAGTTTAGAATTTAGGCTCCTATTTGTGGGATCCTGGGTTCTAGGCTTGGCGCGACCTGCACAAGAAAAGTGCTGCTTTGGATTTAATATCACTTTCTGTAGCGATGAAAGAAAGCAACGTGAGGTCTTTAAAATCTTTATCTTTAAACTCCTTAAGGTGCGTGAACTACATACAAACTATGGCCTTAACCCTTCTCAATCCGGGGGGGCATACGCGTCATGATAAACACGACAAAAGAGCTGACCATGATACAAAGCTACACGCGGCCATGACACTCAAATCCACCATTAAACGTAATGATAGTTAAGTAGTTCCGGTTTCAAGTGTCATAAGCTGTTGGACGTGACATTGGCACAGATGTCTAGAATGTAGCAATGTTTTGCACTGCTACATGATAATTAAATAAGTTAACATGTCACAGTAGTGGCTGGTGAGCTAGACACATATATCGATATTGGGGTGCACTGCGAATTGGCACAGACAGTGCAGGAAGAGCCGAGTTGCAGTCTAGCGATGTTTAGTGTCTATCTCAAGAAGGTAGTGAAGGAAATTACTATCGTAAGAACGTTGCGGAAAGAAAAGCGGATGATGACGAATGATAAGAAATTTAATTCAAATTCCAATTCAAAATTTAGGTGCTGCAGTTACGTTTACAGCCGACTATGGAATAAAAGATGAGCCCATTGTTTTACACCGGACACATATATCCACAATCCGAGCAGTGGCTCGGATTATGTGTACTCGGAGTAGTGACTAGAAAGTCTAAATAGAAAAAAAAAAGTATTTCCCAACCAGGGATTTGAACACAGAACCTTTTCCGATCAACGAGGAATTCAAAGATGTTTACGTCAAGTCGTTTACGTTAAAAATATGAGGCTTATGCTTCATACTTTGGTACTGTTATCAGTACTAAATTTCAACTCGTTTGATCCAATAGTTTTGGAATAAATTGGCTTTGACAGACAGACGGACATACAAGCGAGTAATCCTATAAGGCTTCCATTTTATTTTTTGACAGGAAACCCTATACAAGGTAAATATGTTTCTATTTATAATAGTATGTATATTTTGACTGCCTTGTTGGTCGTGTTGGTTGCGGGTGCGACTGCTGATCGGGAGGTCCCGGGTTCGATTCCCGGGTCGAACATTACAAAAAAAATCTAATTTAGATTTTCTAATAGTGGTTCGGAGTCCGGATATGTGCCCGATGCATGGCAATAGGCTCACCATCTATTACGTAGTCGAACGTAAACGTAACTGGTGAATCGTGGCAATGTTCTGCATTCCTCTGCCTACCCCGTCGGGGATTACAGGCGTGAAATTACGTTTTATGTATATTTATATGTATAAGTATATATGTATATAGGCATGAAACAAATTACTGATAAATGTTATCCTGACTAAATGTGTGAAAAATATAATGTGGTCTTAACTTTTCTCTTCCTGAGAGGAGATCCATGTATACAACAAAAAATGCTTAATGATGGTGTATAAAAATATATTTAATAGGTTGGCAACTAAGTAATTGCGGATTCCACTCATAGAAGGCTTCAGTTGAATTTTTAGGTTAGCAGACGTAGTATAATACAAATATAAAACACATTTTATTATTTGATAATTGGCAATTCAGCTTTCAAAAAGTAAAAAAAGATTTTTGATCGGTTGCGTAGTTTTCGGTTGAGGTTCGTTGAAAAATGGAAATCAAAAGGATCGTTTTCGTGATATTTTGCTTTTTTATCAATATTTTTGATGCGCGATATGAAGTACCTAGGATGTCAACTACAAAATTGATATCTAGCCATAGGTACTGCATACTAAACTGACCAAGTTTTAGTACAACCAAATATCTATCTATAAAACAATAAATTTGCTTAAATACCTCCACTTAAATATACACACGTTTCGGCAAGGCAATTTTAATAGCTTAAGTATTGGTTTAACCTTGAGTTTTTATGGTTGTTAGCTTAACTAATATGAAGTATAAAGAATGCTATGGGTCCGCATTTTCATGTTCATTAAAATGAATATTTTTTGAAGGACTTAATGTAACACGTAACACCACGCCTGTTATCCCCGAAGCGGTAGGCAGAGGAACGTAGTATATATGAACGTATTAAAATGTTAGAAAATTAATATAAAAAGAGACGAAAGCTATGACCTCTGATAACTTAATTTTAGTGGAATGTAATCTGCGAAAAGGAACTCAGAGAATTACCTAAGATTATTAAAAAGTACAATGAACATCTAGTTAGTGAGAGCTAGCGGGGTTATAGTAAAACACATAAATTTCGTGTAAAATCTAAATGCAATAGTTTGTAAATATCCCGTTCGGATATTGTATAATGATTTGCTGTACTTATACTCATACATTTATTTATTAAGTTTACCAACAGTTTTTAGATTCGAATTTGATTAAAACATTTTTATCTTATGATGAAAACAGTGAATGCCTTACATAAATTAAGAAGTAAATATTTTGGTCGCTGGTAAATAAAAGGTGGTAGCCGAAAGGCTGATAAATTACTCAATCGTGTAGAAATTCATAGAAGTTTTTTTTACACCAATTCATCAAACAAGTAGTCGTGCACAACGCACAAATATTTTTCTAGGTGGGTATCAATCCCGCGACACCTCGGCGCAGCAGTCGAGTTCAGTAACCATTACGCTAACGCGCCAGTCGTATTACCACTTATAGATGAACATTGCAGATAAACAGCACCAAATACATTCTCGAAATTTAACATGACGTATGTAATTTATAATAAAAAAAACACGATAACATCAGCACATAAGAAATACATACTTTATTTCGTCATTTAATAAAAGTCGAGATGCACTTACATTACGCCCTTGGGTTTTATTTCGCGGTATGTTATAATGGTAATCGACATCGCATGAACATACCTACACCTACTTGGCCCGACTTAGTCATTTATTAGTCACATTAAACCTTGATTGATACCGCGAAAGAGCGTTACGGTAAAAATTGACACTACCTGTGACATCGTGTTCATGTTATACAAGAGAAATACGTCTGTTCCGATTGGTCCTATAGTACAATGGTTGGTGTAGAACAATGGTTGGCTGATTTTGGGCCATAGATTCGAATACCATCCTACTTCCTACGAATATTATGAATGTGATAGTTTTTGAATATGAGTGAATGTGTGTGTATTACTCTTTTACGCAAAAACTACTATACGGTCTTCGATGAAACTTTAAAGTAGTATAGCTTACTCATCAGAATAAACTATAAGCTACGATTTATAAGGATTTTGTGTAATTTGGCCATAGTATATTTTTATAATTTTTCCGACTTATTTATTACTTATTTTATGTGGAAGCCAGTATATCCAAAACGGTGAACCAAATGGTGAACAAAAATATATTTTATAAAGCACATTTTAGAATATTCATATTCTTTTTATAAAAAATAATACAATAGCCGCTTTAAGTATTTCGTTTCGAGAATCTTTTTTTACACTAAGAAATTTGGCCAAATAACTCAAGTTATGATGGAAGCGCCTAGTATGAAACGGAGCGGTGCGTGGTTCAACTCTATAAAAAATCAGCAACTTTATGCAACAGAACTAATTGCACGCGGACGAAGCTGCGGGCAAAAACTAGTCTATAATAAAATTTTTGACAAACACAAGTGTCAGCTGAGTGGAGCTGAGGAACAATGCCTCGCGTGACTCCACGAGAAAAACGGAATGTAATCGGCGCCGAAACTCGGCGCTGACAGGTCGCGTTATGCTGCAGCTAAATGGTAGCAGCGTGGGCGGTGCGATGTTTTGCGATCCCCAACCTGCATTTCAACCTCACGAAACGTTTAGCAGTAAAACACGAGGGAATTGTTAGACTGTTATTTTGTTCAAAAATATTACACGTGTACAAGTATTACGGACAAAAGTTCCGTATGAAAATGTAGAATAGTGTTCATTAGGAAAGACATACGAGTATGACCGGAGGGCGACTTAGACAATACAATGATGATGTTAATCGTGTGTGAGGTGTGCCAAAGTGATATTATTATTGTCAATATCCAGTGGTCTCCCACATCCTTCAACTTTTCAACTCAACCTGGAATGATCTATGGCCTTTTAACTGATACCTACTCGTACTTAATACTAAAACGAGTTATGTTTACTTCTCAATTGTTAAAGGCTACTTGGTACTTGTTACCTATTATTTGATTTAAAATAACGTAGAAGATGCGTCAAGGTACAAAAATCATGATCGACTGGTACGGTAGTAAGGTAATTTAAGTATGTGGATTGCCTCGTTGGTTTTGTTGGTTGCAACGCGTCTGGCAACGAGGTTCTGGGTTCGAAACCCGGGTATATGGGTATGTAGGTGTATGGCAATAAGCTCACCACCTATTCAATGTTGGGACGTATCTGTTACTGGTGAAAGACAGAAGTATAACTATACTCTACCTACCTGTTAGGAGATTACATGCGTGGTGTTACGTTGTTTTTATATTTCCTTGTTATTACACAATAATAGCATACGAGTATTAACAAAAATGCGAGCGACTTTTGAAATTGTGAATTAAATATCGTTGAACTCATTGGCAAATATATACTCGTTGGCAAACATGTATATTTTCGACAAGACAACGGTAATCGCTACGATATAGGTGTGTAAGTGTACGCCTTTGAAATACTGGTTTTGAAACTTTAATACCTGTAGGTATCTTCGCTTGCTGTTCAAAATATATGCTAGTGACATATCATCGTTGTCAAAATGAAATATGCTATGTAATGTAAAATATTATCTTAGTTTCCTGGGAACGTGAGCTATGGCGAATCTGACCTCTACCTCTTTACAACTACACACTTGAAGTGTTTGTAACAAGTTGCCACGTTATATACGTTAATAAAAACCACTGGCAAATCGTTCCTGAGTTTAAAAATAATTTTGTGATGAACATTTGCTCGTATATCTCTTTTTTATTTCAGTTTGTTTAATTCAAATGATTCTATATTCGTTTTCATCGCTTATGAATATTGTCACATTGAGAAATATTTCGATTATGAGGCATAACATTGGAAATGTTCAATGTAGAATTTAAGTGGCATATAAAAAAAATTGGTAAAAATTAATTAAATATTATCCGACGTTGTCATCTAGCCTATTGAGAAATTAATTACGATGCAAAACCATATTCAGTTTTCTTATTGTGACTGGGCGATTAAATTTTTATTGACATTTAAAGCGGTGAAATAGATGATTGCGTTGGATGTAAAATTAGCCGACCGATTGGCGATTGAACGAAATGACATTTTCGATGCTTGTGATCAAAGGAAGCATATACGCAGTGCAAGTCTTAATTGATGACCGTCAAATGGTCATGTAACTTTGGACTCAGCGTTTGTATAGACAATGTAAACGATATATGAATACTAATTATATTATAAACGCGCAAGTTTGTAAGTATGAATGGATGTTTGTTACTCTTTCAAGTAAAAAGTATTGAATGGATTTTATTGAAACTTTACAACAATGTAGCTTATACACAAGAATAACACATAGATTACAATTTATAAAGATATTGTATAAATTGTCCATAATATCAAGTACATAATATAAAGATATTGTATAAATTGTCCATAATATCAAGTACACGTAAGTGGGATATGCCGACCTGGCGTCCGCGTTGCGCGCCTTGGCTCTCACCCCTAGCTCGCCTGCTCATCGTTTTTGTCTAGGTATATGATTTTTTATAATAATATATAAGCTATTGTTATACGAGACTTCACGCCTGTAATCCCCGAAGAGGTAGGCAGAGGAATGCAGAACACTCCCACGTTTCACCGGTTACGTTTACGTCCCACTACGTAATGTGTGGTGAGCCTATTGCAATACATCGGGAACATATCCAGACTTCGAACCACTGCCAGAGATCTAATTAGATTTTCTAGCAGAAAATTTTCTAATTAGATAATTTTGTAGCGTTCAAACCGGGAATCGAACCCAGGAGTGAGCCGACTCTGCACTCAAGCTCCCGATATCCGAATATAATAAAGCGATTAATACAACAAAAAAAATAATATGTTAAGTCTGTTACTCGATGGACTCCGGCGTAAGAGCCTGTCGTGATGATATAATAAAAACAGTAAATACACGCCTGTAACCCCCAAAACGGTAGACAGAGGAGTGCAGTATACTCGCACGATTCACTAGTTTGCGATATATTAATAATATAATTAATTATAATTCCGTCAGGTTTAGCCCTAAGGAAGTAAAATGAACAGTTTTATTTTACGTTATTTACGTTAGACTGAAAGGCGAATTTATATATTGTGAATTGTATAGAGTGCGTTTACAACTTGAAAAGCGACATCAATTTATAATACTCGGCCGTAATCGGTCTGTCATCTTGTACTTTCCTATTGCGACATCTTATTCCTCCGTACGTCATAACATTTGTCATTTGTCACAAAAGAGCGCCAAGTGACATTCCTTAGCCGTCATCTAGTACTGACCCACTGGCACAGATACATAACGTGACCTAGGCGTGACGTAAACGCTACGTCACGCTACACCAATGACTGCCACAAGCAGTATGACGGAAACGGAACATGTAATCTATTGTACTATTGTATACAGAGTGATATTTAAATTGTATCGTATAAAGCACATCAAAAATGAATCACCTGTTTAGTATTTGTATCAGTGTTTGTGTGAGATTACATTTCTTTGTAATATAAAAATAATCATGAATTCTAAGTATTCAGGTGATTAAATCAACATTATCAAGCATTATAATTCCACCGCTCGGCACCGGTCGCCACTCACGATGGTTGGTTTTAAGCAGACAATTTTTCACGACGACTGAGTGTGAGTTGCCAGTAGGCACTATTACGTTATACGTGCCGCCGTGGAATTGTTGGTAAACATATTGCCGTGCACAATAATTTAGTTTCCGGGAAATATTAAGAATTTTATATTAGCAAAATCCAACCCGACCCGAGAATCGAACCCAGAAAGTCATCCAGTATAAAAGCCTCCAATCAGTTGGCAAATGGTCAGACCTCCTTTCTTATACAAAATTTTACGATGCCCCATCTAACAGTGTTCCTTGCATTAATTCTTTCTCGCAATAATTCTTGCTTGCATTCATTCTTTCTCACATTAATTCTTACAATAAACTTAAAAAGGGAAATAAAACTTTCTTTTTACGTGCATCATAATATACATAGTTAAAAACATTAATTCATAATAGAGTATCATAATAGTCAGAGAATACCAAAAACTATATACTCTATCCAGACGTCGTGCCCTCTGCCTACCCCGTACAGGACAAGCCACCGCGGCACATCGCTCGCCGTAAACCAGCGCGTCGCACTTACGCCAGTACATTTGTAATAACTGTTGAATGACCAAGTCAAGGCGTTCGCGTGCCGCTGATGTTCTTCATACAAACTCACAACCGTCGTGAGATTAATTTTAGTGTTCTAAAGGTACATTTACACCCAAAAACACAATAACATTAAACGTAACACACAAATATTACAAAAAAGGGTATTATTTCATGAGTTTGTTTTCTGCAAGGGCCCTTCGTAGTACAGGCGTTCTCCGAAGATGGCTAATCCTCCCTAGATTGAACATTTTGAAACAATTTTGGACTTTATGGTTTACGTCTTCTCGTCTTGTATATATTTTCCTCTGTTTACGTTTGCGTTGTACAGCTTTAACTTTGTAACTTGTTCGGTTCGTCTACAGTATAGCCTTCATGCCACCTGGCCAGCCGATTTCCATTTTACAATCTAAGACTACGAGGAGTAACAGTGCGTAGTCTAGATTTGTGAGATGACAACACTTCTCTACCTACCTATATAATACTGGATGTAAATATTGACAATCATTTGTAATATAACACTATCTAAATACCTATAACCTAATGTAGGATAATGAGGAAAGGGCTGCATAGAATTTCGCAATAGCGTTTCGAGGCGATCATTAGAATATTAATTAAAGATGGTTGCCGTTTTATTATCTGTGAGCACTCGTTATGCAGAGCGGGTTGCACGCTATTATTGTGATGTAATAACCTAGGTCACAGCTTGTCATCTTCGGCCGTGAAAGATATGTGTGTACATAGATATTGCATGTAGGTTAAGTTATGCCTGGTTCTCATAATTATGACGTTTACTCTTTGACCTTTCTTCTTTATCTGTCCTGTTTTCTTTTTTATCTGTTTTGTCAATGACAGCTTCAGATCCGTATAATTAATTGCATCTTTTTATTTAAAAAATCTACACATTATCGATGCTTCGACAGCCTTTTTTTATTGTAGTTTAATGATAACATTCAGGCTTTTAAGCACCTATAAAAGCAGAAAAAATATATAATTCATAGTGTCCGGCATAGATTGTTATTCGCACATATTAATATTTCATTTTCAAATTTTACTTGAGACACACTTCACACACGTACGAGGTAACAAAGGACCATTCGAAGAAAGGTAGGAATTTCTGATCAGTACTTCTCAATTCGTTACATGACAAAGAAAATGGCTATAACTTACTGCAAAAGATGGATCTTCTTTTTGAGTCTTTTCCGGTGTCTCTCTCACAGTAAGTGCTGCATTGGTTGGTGGAACAATTGATTTCTGCGCAACCGTCAGTCGCCGGAGGACCCTCTATCAGTCTGTTCAGGGAATCATTTTTATCCACTTCCTCGTTAGTCAGCGATACCGTATTACGGCCGATGGTCACCGTTGGTACCTCGCACATTTTTTGTACCTGAAACAACGAAAATGCCCAATTAATGTGGTTAAGTTTCACCCTATAAAACTTTAACAAATCCTTAAGAGGTAATTAAGGTAAAGGCTGTAAAGATATGTATTATATTGATTTGAACGCGAGCAAAGAAATTCTTACCCTGTGGCATAGACTAAAATTCAATAATAATAATTATGTAAGGCAAGTCCAAGTTCGCAGTAAAATCACCACACGCATATAACTAAAATGTTGCAGTATTTAACATTCACACATTGAAAAACAAATTTAAGAACAGTTGCGTTCGTTTTTAGTGTGGAAAATCTCTATGTACATTTCAGTAGGGCTGTTGATAATAATATGTTGATATTATCATTTTAGAAATATTAATATTTATTAGTAATATTGTATTTAACGACATATACATAGTTTGATTTTGAAATGAAAATATTAATAATGCATGATTTTTTTTTTTATTTTTTTGGTAAATTATTTAATCTATACAATTTCAAAAATATTCTTTTCTATAGTTCTCATTATTCGATTTTAATTGTATGTAGCTTAGTATTGTCTTTATCAACAACATTAACATTTAAAACTTGAAATATAAGTGAATCTGTGTTTAATACCGACTACACGACGGCCACTAGTTTAAATTATTACCTTACAGTCTTGTAAGTGACGAAAGTGGGTGTAGGGCAATGGCCGGAAGAAGTGCGTCTTAGCGTCAGTGTGCGGTCATTTATGAAGAAATACGCTTTAATTACATAAAAAAGGAAATGTTTAGTTTCAACATAATGTATTTATGAATTCAATTTTTGCTAAAAAAAATAATTCTTTTTTAAAAAAATAAGTTGCAAGTTTGGGAGGTTCGATTCCCGGGTCGGACACTACAACATATCCTAATTTAGATTTTCTGGTAGTGGTTCGGAGTCTGAATATGTACCTTATGTATCGCAATAGGCTCACCACCTATTCCATAATGGGAAGTAAACGGAACAGGTAAAACATGGGAGTGTTCTACATTCATCTGCCTACCTCTTCGGGGAATACACGCGTGAAGTTACGTTAATTATCATCTTCATCAGTAGAATAGTGGAAATCAGTAGAAAGAGTGAGAGAGGAATAGAAACGCGGAGAGGGGAATATAGGCATCACGTAGCTGCACGTATTAAGCGTTATCGATGAAAAAGTAAAAAAAAAATATTTTATCGTCAGATCAGGCGAATCTCATTAGAATTCCCTCATCAGATTATGAGAGATCACGTCTACGGCATAAAGATGAAACATATATACCTTATTTTGACGCGTTGGAGTATTTCAAAAAGGCGAATTTTTTTGCACATTCTAATAATGGCCACGAGTTTACATCACATCCAAATTGCCAGATAATTATACAAAAGCATTTTTTCAGGTTCACTTAACATCCCCTTAAAAAAATTGACACGCACGATAATTTTTTTTTACATCTTCAACCCTTAATTATAACCACCCTCATCGTGCAAACAATCAGATTAGCATACGTACCTTATTAAAATTACGTTGGATATTATGATATCAATATCTGACTAGCTCAGTATGTCAATGCAACAGTTTTTTTTTACATTTTTAAAAATCTATAGCCGGTCCCCCCACCAAGGAGAAGGTATATATCATATGACATTTTTTTCTTTTTATTGTCTAAGCTTCGCAATAGGTGTCTATAACGCTCGAGTAAATTTCGTTTTAGCATCGTGGGCGCCCCTACTACGTTTGATCAATTTTGTGGAAGTCTCCCGCTGTTGCGGGGGAAACCTGTGTCCAGGGATTTAATGGAAAAACGATTGCAACTATCCGAGTTAAATAATGGCCAGTTCTATTTCGTGACACTTGTGACAGTTAGAAAACACAGATTAAAAAATAAAATGAAAATTGATGTCAATGAAGAAATTCTTACATGCCTATGTTATTATTATTAAATATTACTTTTACAAAATTATTTTCATTTTTGAGATCAATTTTATAGTTCACAGATTTCGAGGTCTAGCGTACATAGCAAAGACTACTTCCCTCGAAACAAATCTTTTACTGGCATTGCAGGAAGATTTATTATACTACTGCGCTTCAGTTCTGCACGCGTCAATTAACCTTCATTTAATTATACCTAATACCATATTTGAACCATGTATTTTTCGTCTCTATTTTAATCACTTAGATATATCTGGTACACTTTATCTCAGGTCATTACGGTTAACAAAACATTGTTTTATAACCCTATTACTAGCATTGCGTAACAATATTTAGAATACGTAACTTAACGCCTGTAATCTCCGAAAGGGTAGGCAGAGGAATGCAGAGCATTCCTACCTTTCATCTATTACAGATAATATTCGATACGATTCATCTATTACAGAAAATAGCTTTTTAAATTGTAATATTATACAGCTTTTCTTCTAAATGATATAATTTCCAAATAGATTTGATTTGAATAGCTTAACGAAGGCAGCTGTTTTCAATATTTAGAATAAATATAATAATTATTAATTGATGTGGCAACTCCATTTGGGTGAGGGGATCTACAAAAGGTATCCGGTATCAAATTCGCTATAAATGTTGTATAAAAATGAATAAATACAAAAGTATTTTGTTATGTTCAAATTATTTATTAAACGACGTGAAATTCCAAAAAGAATCATGAATAAAAATAGAACAGGTATTTCTACTTTGATATCTGAATCCTTATCAAACACCATATTAAACAAATACAAGAAATATACAAGTATAGGCAGTATTCAAATTACATTTTTTTTATTACAACCAGCTAGCTTTTACTCGTGCCTTCGCTCGCGTAGTCGTCGACTTCGAT